>JAVTVY010029243.1:0-126242 GCA_036873755.1 Hanleya hanleyi
TACGATACGCCCCAGAAGTTCATAGAGGGTCTGCTGTCCTTGTTGGAGTACAAGTCTCTACGGGAGGCCACGAATAAATCAAACCCCCTGCAAGTCTACCCTTTCAAGAATCACATAATCTTGACTGTCAACCCACACAACGACAAGGCCTGTATCCTGCTGAGCCCTAACGTGGCTGTGACACTCAGTCCTACACTACAGCAAATGTTAGGTCTGCCTTTCAGAGTGTACCCGGGGCCCACCACCGACAACGGTGACGATGTGATGGATATGAAAGTAGGCATGTACGCCTACTCGGACGCAGTGGACAACCATATTGTGGGTGATGTGAACACACCTCTGTTACGGGTGGTGCCCATTAGCAAGTCGTATGGCGATCAAGTCAACCAGAGTTTCAACCATATACTCTACCTGCCCGTACGACATACCGATATCAACACGATCACGGTAGATATAAGAGATGACACGGGACACCCGGTGCCATTCGAACGAGGAAAAGTGGTGCTGACACTTCATTTCCGACAAGCCCGCTCTCCTCACTTCGTATAATGTACGTGCCTTACCAGTGTCATACACCCAGCTATGCCGACTACTACAAGAAACAAACGGGGGGAGGCTTGCCCATCTTTAGCGGTGCACGCATGCAACGAGGTCACGGATTGGGAAACATACTGGGCAGCATTGTGAAAACGTTCTTACCCTTGGTGACACGGGGTGTGAAAGCGGTAGGCAAACAAGCGGTACGCAGTGGATTACGCGTGGCTGGTGATGTGATGGGAGGCACAGCACCCCGACAAGCCTTGAAACGACGGGCTAAAGAAGCCGGTAGCGTCTTGATCGCCAAAGCCCTTAAAAGACAACCCCGGACACAGCGAAGAGTCATTCGACGTCCAACACACCGACGACGCACACCCCGGAGGGCTAAGACCCACAAGAAGAAGAAGAAGAGTAGTAGGAGAGACATATTCGCATAATGGCATTCATTCACTCCGAGTCGTGTCCGCCTACCAACAGTGAATTGGATTTGTGGACTATTCCACCCACCCAAACCAGTGTAGCCGAAGGCCGTTGGGTAGAACATCGACCCCTGGCTAGCCTGACGGGGACGGGCCCCGTGGAATTTACCATTGAAAACAAAGATACAGCCTACCTGGATTTAGCCCACACCTACTTGTACGTGAAAGCCAAAATAGTGGACGCAGCCGGGAGCAACGTAGCGGATGATGCAGTAGTAGGCCCAGTGAATCTTTGGCTGCACTCCTTGTTCCAACAGGTGGATATGAGTCTGAGCGATAGACTCATCAGTACGTCCACCAATACGTACCCGTACCGAGCCTACATGGAAACGCTGTTGTCGTACGGTGCAGATGCCAAAAAATCACACTTGCAAGCCGCGCTGTACTACAAGGATACAGCCGGCTCCATGAATAGCGTGCTGGCTGCCAATAATGGGTTGGTCAACCGCAAAAACTTGACAGCCGATAGCAAGTCCGTCGATATGATGGGACGACTCCACGCCGATCTGTTCCTGCAAGACCGCTACATGATGAACGGTGTATCCATCAAGATCAAGTTGATCCGTTCCACACCTGCGTTCGCCTTAATGGCCGGTGGAGCGGCCCCCAATTACAAGATCATCCTAGAAGATGCAGCCCTGTTTGTGCGTACGGTGGATTTGCAACAGGGCGTGTTGGTGAGTCACATGGAAGCCTTATCGAAAAAACCAGCCCTGTATCCCATCCGACGCGTACAGACCAAGGTGTTCTCTGTGCCAGGCGGTACGATGATGGCCAATCGTGAAAATTTATTTTTAGGGGATCTCCCTAAATGTATTACCATAGGGTGTGTGACCAACACCGCTTTCAATGGCGCATGGGAAGAGAATCCGTTCGCCTTTCAACATTTCAACCTGAACTTTTTGGCACTGCACGTGGCTGGCCATCAAATTCCAGCCCGTCCCTTACAACCGGATTTTGGTAACCAAAACTATGTGCGCAGCTACCTGAGCCTGTTTACAGCCACAGGACAAAACAACCAGGACGAAGGAAATACCATCACTCGACGAGACTTTTACCGTGGGTACACACTTTTCGCCTTTGACCTCACTCCCACCTTGGAACACGATCATCAACTGGCCTTGCTGAAGAAAGGAAACCTACGGTTGGAACTGCGTTTCGCTACCGCTCTAGCCCAGACCATTAACGTGATTTGTTACGCCGAGTTTGATAACGTCATCAGCGTGGATCAGCAAAGAAACGTGCTGTGTGACTACGCCAACTAGAGTCATGGATACAGAACAGCTGATGGGCATACTCCAGCGAGATCCTAAGATCCCCTTTCGAGGTGTGTTTCCACGCAATGTGTTTCCCACCCACTCCACCACCCCAGCAGCCTACATCCTGAATACAGACCCGGGGTGTCAACCCAGTGAACATTGGGTAGCTGTGTACGTGGACACCCTAGGCCAAGGCGACTACTTTGATTCCTACGGACTTGCACCCCTACATGCCGATTTGGTGAAATTCATGGACGTCTCTACTACAATGTGGCGCTGGAATACTCAAAGATTACAAGGACCCTTGAGTAGTGTGTGCGGCCAGTACTGTGTGTTTTATGTCACTCACCGGAATAGAGGACATTCTATGCCAACCATCGTACACATGTTTGATGATTATTGTCAAGCCGAAGACCGTGATGTCCTGGTCTATGACTGGACGGCCTCTCGTTTTAATGTGCATGCTCCATTTCTCTGGTTAACTTAAAAATGCACTGCGCGCAGGCCACTTGTTTTTATTATTATCACGTTATTGTTATGACGTTGTTGTTCTGACGTTCATTGATGTTGAATAAAAATTGATGAAAAAACACAAAAAATGATGGGGGTTTGACTTCTTTTTTTTATTTAAGTCCACAAGAAGGTATAGAATAGATACAAATAGAATAGTAGTGGTGGTAAGATTAAGGTACAAAAAAGTTCTGTCAGGAGTAGGATTCGAACCTACGTACGGCAATGCCGACCAGCACTTAATACCGGCGCCTTAGGCCACTCGGCCATCCTGACTTTTACATTTGTGTATCAACAGTTATAGTTCGACATTGTTCACAAGTCCAAGTAAGTGGTGCTCACACCATCGGTCAACACTTTTCGTTTCGGGTAAAAGAAAGTAAAGGCGTCTCGTTGCTGAATGTACGTCCGCATCTGGTGATCCACCACCCGAAATCCTCGGTTAGTACCACTCGCACTGGCCTGGCTTTGCAGCACGTTCAAGTACAAGGCTTTGTCGATGTTGGGATCGCGCCGGCTAACCCCTTTGCAGCTAAACTTATTTTGGTCTCCTCCTCCGTAACAGTAATACGTCTTGGAGGAGAGACCAATCATAGCATCCCCACTCCACTCCAGCTTGAACAGGCCCGGCGTACGCTTATCGTACTGGTAATGGTCACGTCGAGGTAGCCACTGGTCGCGTTCCGCTTCATACTGGGTACGTAACTCCGGTTTCACCAGGGACTCCCAATCCGCATTAGAGACGGCCATGTAGGCCGAGTCCGTATCCATCTTCATGAGTTGCCAGTCTGATGGATTAAAATACACACCCATGAAATCATACAGAAACTGCAGCATCCTCAGCTTGGCCACCTGATATACCATACATCCAATCTGCAGGGGTAGGTTGTAACGGATAGTCTTCTTGGCTGAAGTGACTTCATAGGTGTCGTCATTGATAACCTCCACGGACCGAAACAGAGGAGAATTCACTTTTTTGCGGGCTTGGATAGTAGTACAAATGTTCACGTTGACGTGCTCATCCTGGTTCGTAACCGTTTTTCCATAATAACCATTGCCAGTCAACTTCCAACATTCACCGATGATGGCCTCACTCGGGTATTCATCACCTTGACGACGGGCCGACGTCACGATGTCGGCATTCTCCGCAAAACAAGCGTCGGATACGTACTGTATCACTTGATATATTTGGGTAATTTCCAAACCGTGGTTCATGTACCACTGCAGTAAGGGAGTGCCCAGCAAGATTTTCTCGGCCCACATACTACCAATCAGCATCCGTCGAGGTTGAGGCAAACACTCGTGTTGCTCCGCATAGGTCCTCATGGTGTCCCCAATATCAGCCCGACCCACCAGCGTGTTCTTAAAGATGGGCGGGCACTGGGCGAAGAGAGGCTTGAGAGTGTCGGGAACATGCAAATCACATTCGACAAAGCCGTAGAGCTGCCCCGAACGAATGGCGTCCAACATCTGTGGCAGACTCAGAAGTCGCCGACGACTCAAGGGGTACTCGCGCTCTTTTAGGAAACGTCGTAAATGGGGCAGGGCCTGGCACATCGTGTGAAATTCACACTCCCACATTTCAATCAAATGGTATCCTCTCTCTTTCACATAATCACCGTTCTCCACCACTTCTTGCCGTAATTCTTCCGGTGTTTTTCCACGTCGTTCGTTGAAGCGTCCAGCGCTGAAATGGCATCCGTGGCCGTGCCAATAGCAACCGTAAAATTGGAATACGGTGGGTGTGCTACCCACCAGGGCAAACCCATCGACGGGAAGTCGACGATCTCCTATGCGCTTCTCTGTGGCGTTGGTTTGGTGTCGTATATAAATTCCCCGTCGATAGGCTTCCCAATCCAACCACTGATCAGCCAGATGCTTGTAGGGTGTACGTTGCGGTGTAAAATGCCGATCTTCCGCCAACCAACGTGTATAATGACCACTGGGCATAGGTTGGGCCAGCGACCACAGGTACAAGGCATTCGCATCGAATCCGATGATCTTAGCACAGGGTTTTCCACTGGGGAGAGTAGTGACGTCCTTCTCGTGATAACGGTGAAAAATAAGACTCGGTCCGCCGACAATGTTCTGCTTTAGACAATCATGCATGTCTGCATCTTTTTGCTGTATCAGCGAGAAGTACGTAGCACACTCTTGAAAAAGATGGCGAAGCGCCAGACCCGGTAAACTCAAGCACTCCTTGAAGATATCGACGTGCATTTGGCGACGAAAGAGTTGCACCATTTTCTCGGCCGCTTCCAGGAAAGGAACCACATCTAGGTTATTATACCATATCAGGAAATCTCGCAAGGTGTGCATATGTTGATCGTTCCATACCTGCTGTAGTTCCCGGTACGTGTCTTCCGGACATTCCACTTGCTTCAAATCATCAAAGAAGGCGTGCCGGGGTGGCAACTGTGTTTCCTGCAAACGATCGAGCGTTGATATATACGTGTAAGGGAACCTGCCTTTGGTTTGTGCACAGTTATATGCCTTGACCCACTGATCATAGCTACAATTAGGAGCTAAGTAGTTCCGTACATCCAGGAAATGCAGTGATGTGGTAGTGAGGGCCATATGATTATTGATCTTCTTGATCACGGACTTGAGGGTATTCGACTGGGCCAAGTAGGGGTAAAGAAATTCCTTCACCATGTTCAAATCATAGCGTCCCGAATTGAAACCTAGCACCGGTAACTGGCCTAGATATTGTAAGAAGCGCACTTTCAATTTCTCCGCATACGGTTTCGGTAAAGGCACATCCTGCGACTGCAGGGGCTGCGACTCGGGCTCCGACTCGGGCTCCGACTCGGACTCGGACTCTTCATCGTCACTAAACGCTACACCCGGTATAGGAATCCGATCGTCCAGCTGGTCCAGTACGTGCTGGAACTTGGACACCAATAGTTCTCTACTAGCCGCACTGACTTCCTCTAAATACTCCATCATGCGGATGATCAACTCATGGGAATCTCCCGTGGACACGAAACATACCGGTGCAGCGTCATAGCCAGGTACGTTGCTGGAAATACTGACACTCAGAGGAATATGGCGCTGCGTCCACTGCGTTTTCGCTGAAAACATGTCCATGGGCTCCAACAGGGCCTCAAAATCGTAACACGCCCGGTAGGGAAAATAACGATCCACATCCGGTATGATCACACCCTCATCGGCCAATTCCTGGAAAATAGTAGGCGCATTATGATACACACCACCCGGATATACGCGCTTGACACTGTTGTCACAGATTTTCTCGTGGCGATGTAAGTTGGTGGAACGGTGAAACACCCGATGGCATTGGGCACAACTGAAAGACTGAGCGTACTGACTCATATTGTTGATCAGCGAAAAATGACTCACGCCATTGTCGTCGAACACATTGACTTTCATTGTAGCAGCATACCGTTCTGTTGAACGACGAACCAATTCAGCCACAAATGTATCCTCCTCGCATCGTAATCGGTATACAAAGCTATTGATGTTGAACAGTGTTTCCACGTCATCCAAATTCTTGAACGGAACTCCACGGAAGTGCCGCTTATCCAAGTCTTGCTGCTGTAAATACTGTTGCCAATAGTCATTGGCCACTCTGTCACAACACTTGGGGTTACACTCGTCCACATGCACGGCCAAACACCGAAACAGACATTTCCGGTCTTTGTAGGGCCCATATGACCCTGCTGTTAATGCATACAGGCCTTTTCGACGAAGCAACCACGGGGGTAGTAGTACAGGAGCACCGATAGGATGATCTCTCATTTTCGTGACGAAAAATGTGACGTTGGTCACCATTTCCACAAGCCATTGGGTATTGGGGCGTTGCAACCGGGCCCATTCCAATGGATCCAACGTAGTCAATTGGTCGAGGAGTGGCTCCAGAGAAATCGCATCCGTCACCGTGAACGGCTGATCAAACACATAGGTATTATTGCTGGGATAATAATACCGCAGCTGGTCCGTCTTCTTGTGCCGTAAAATGTACCCGAATGTCATATTCAACTTGAACGCTGTCACCTGATCTGTGAAAATGTTCTCGGCATAGGTAGACAAATACGTGAGGTCCTGCAGTCGATAGTTATACAAGTCCAATAGACGACGGTCACGGTGAAAACAATGGCGTATGGTAGCCCAGTGACGTCGATAAATGTCCCTGACACGCTCGTCTTCAGGCAAGACTTCAACCGGAGGTGCTGCTGGGTCCCAGGGAAAATCTTCTCCACGTCTCATGCTTTCGTCTCATACAAGCGGATAGGCAAGCAGGCAGGCAGGCAAGCAGGCAGGCAGGCAGGCTGGTCACGTGAGTCAGGTAGGTAGTGCAATGAATACTCCCTAAAAATCACCTCCTTTTATACGTTTTTCTACAATCCGCCATCTTAAACCCACCACCCACCACCACCACAGCCGCCATCTTAAACCCACCACCCACCACCACCACAGCCGCCATCTTAAACCCACCACCCACCACCACCACAGCCGCCATCTTAAACCCACCACCCACCACCACCACAGCCGCCATCTTAAACCCACCACCCACCACCACCACAGCCGCCATCTTAAACCCACCACCCACCACCACCACGCCGCCATCTTAAACCCACCACCCACCACCACCACAGCCGCCATCTAAACCCACCACCCACCACTACCACAGCCGCCATCTTAAACCCACCACCCACCACCACCACAGCCGCCATCTTAAACCCACCACCCACCACCACCACACCCCATGTGACACAATACTCGCTTCTGATTGGCTGTCGCGTGACGTCACAGAGGTCATATGCAAATTTCTGAGGTCAATTCGACTTTAAATACTCTTTGTATACTACTGTCCTGGTTCATCTGACAAAGCCGAACCATGACATTTTCGAACGCAACGTTGGTTATCTTAAGACGTACAACACTTTGTTCTCTCTACCACGGCTGATGCAAGAACAGCTATGAGCTAATAAAGTTGTAATCAATTGGCTAGGTGGAGACGTTACGGTTATGTTCAGCCCCCTCCCCCTCCCCCCCCCCCTCCCTCGATCATTGAGCTCATTGGCCCAAGACTACCTTTGAATGAAACTGAGGGCTGTTGCTGGTGCCGTTTAATTTACAGTAGTTGAAAGGCGAATTTTTGTGACAGGCGTCCTGGTGGTGTCGGTTTTCTCATACTTGTTTTATCACTTTCGATGACCAAAACTTGTATTAACAGGGATAATCGGCAGCCATCTTGGTTAATTTTCAATGCCAAATGAGTGACCCAATCGGACCATCCTTGCTAAGTTTCATTCTAGTATCATAATTTGAACGTTTGCATCTGAAAATCTCTGTTATGCACTTTAAATGTTTACCATAGTAAGACAAGCGTTCTGAGAACCTCGTCTTGTGGGATGATCCGCTGAAACTGCTGCAGTATTCAAAGCATATATGTAGAGCAAACTTTCCAAGTAGCCTACAGGTATACATGTAAAATTTGCCTAACAAAAACCTTATCATTGGCAAATTACTATGTCGAAACCCTCAAAATTTGAGCAAAAAAAATAGTATTTCATCTCATAAACAGCACAGGCTCATTCGCTCATCATATGAGACATGTTTAACAAGTTTCATAATCATCCAGTGAAACCTGACAAATTCATTTAACTTTTCAGCACATTTTTGTCTAACAAAAAACACTCTATAATTGGCAAATTACTAAGTCCAAAGACTTTTAATTTGGAAAAAAAAATCATCTCATAAATAGCACAGGTGCATGCTTTAATCATATGTAACATGTGTATCAAGTTTCATAATCATTCAATAAAACTTGACAACTTCAGCAAACTTTTTATGTACACTTTTGCAAAACACAAAACTTGATCATTTTCCATAATTTGGACAAAAATTAATATTTCATCTCATAAATAGCACAGGTAAATCCTTCAATCATAAGAAACAGGTGTACCAAGTTTCATTATCATCCAATAAAACTTGACAACTTCAGCAAACTTTTTATGTACACTTTTGCAAAACACAAAACCTTATCATTTGCCATAATTTGGACAAAATTTAAATTTCATCTCATAAATAGCGCATGTACGCATGTACATTCTCTAATCATAAGAAACATGTGTACTAAGTTTCATAATCATCCAATGATAGCTGACAATTCTAACAAACTTTCTATGTAATCCCCTACAGATGTACATGTGCAAATTTGCTAAGCAAAAAACCTTATCATTCGATTTTAACATTGGAGCACTCTAGAATACCTGGGTGGTGCCGTAACTCACCCTTTTTGTGATTTTTTTTTTTTTTTTTAATTTGGTAAACCAAAAACCTTATCATTTCCAGGGAGGTGATACCGACGACGACATCCTCTTTCCCCCTCTCACAATATCTCCCCTTCACTTCATAAGGCGAGATAAATTTGAATAATCTAACCTCAAGTCGGGATGTAGTTTCCATAACGGTGCCGCGTTTTGACAATATGGCAGGTGAATTTGAAAAATAAAACGCATAATCCATGTGTATGTAGGTTAGTTGAGGTCTAGTACGTAAGCGTATCAAGTTTCAGTGCCGGAAAGAATTACCGGGAAAACTACCTAGGCGGCATTATCCACGGTTCAGTTTTCGATCTGAGTCTCAATTGGGCATAGTTGAAAAATACGATGCAGTACGTAAGCGTGTCACGTTTGGTGTCAATAACCCTTGACAGTTTGGAACAATTCATTATAATAATCACAGAGAGTAGAACAACCCAGTAAAACATACAGGTACATATATATAAAAGAAATGAGATTATAACTAGTATAGTGCTGAAAATACGGGTACAAAGTAGCTCATTCTACCGCCTCATATCAGATCCATATATCTACGAACTTCCCAACCATCCAATCATTTACCCAACCCACACAGATATATGGCAAAGTGACACAAATCCCAATAGATAGTACATTTCCCGGGGTGCAGTAAACATACGTGTCAAGTTCCAACATGGGATGAATTACCCATGTGGCATTATCCAGGGTCCAGTTTTCGACTGAGGCCCTAATTGAGCAAACTGAATAATTAAGCCCGCCGAGACAATCCCCGGGATACATTAAATAGTGCGTGTCACGGTTGGTCCCAAATACAACCCTTGTCAGTTCAAAAAAATCTTTTAACACACAGACAGGAATAATCCACATATATACGTTGTATATTGATCTGTAGTGTTGAAATAGTTGAAATACCGAAATGGCGACCAAGTGGTGTGGATTAGGTCGCAAGACATTTCATTGTGAGGGCTATCTCGGAGCTTAGACATCTTCATTCATCAAATTATGGCAAGAATCTTTGAGTAAAGGACATTATATAGACATACCAGTTGACGAGTAACTGAGACATAATCTCAGCAGAAGAGGATCGCTAATGCGAAAACTGTAATCACTGATAACACAATGCAAACTCGAATTGGTCACACCATGGCGCAACGCTTTTAAATTTACATCACCAGTGCAGAAATTATAGAACGTATCGCTGAGAGTACTTGTAGATACCAGAATCATTTTTCCCCTGGACAGAAACATATAAATGAACACCAAAATGAATCAAATCGCAAAATTTCATCACTTTCTCTGGCTAAATAAGGTATTACTAGGGTCAAATGGCGGCCATCTTGGAAAATAGCCGCCATCTTGGATTTCAGTTGACTAACAATATTTCATGGAAATGCGTCCTATTTAGAATATCCATGCTAAGTTTCGTGCTTGTTTCGTCATTTAAACACTTGCATTCAGGAATCTATATTATCCGTATTACAAAGTGTTCCATTAGTGACGAAAATGGCAAATCTAACACGACCTATTTAGACCTCGTTTCCATGGCAACGGCACCACATTTTGACAGTACTGCAGGTAGATTGGAAAAGCAGAGACCATCAGCTTCAAAATGATGTATAATCCATGTGTGTGTAGGGTGGGTGCATGAAGTCGTCTCTGGAGGTGCCCTGACCGCTCGCCTATGAGGGATGCCCACTTCATCAGTGACGTCATCAGTAGGAGTAGTAGGGGAAAGCGGCCATTTTACGGGTGCAATGGAGTGCGTTTGGGGTAGAGAGGGACCATCCGTGGGAGGCGTCAAAGTGAAGCTCTCGTGGTGTAGACCACGATTCGAGGGATGTTCACGTCATCTGTGACGTCATCGGTGACGTCATCAGTCAGAGTATTAGACAAAGTGGGCATTCTGGAGGTGTGAAAGAGGTGTTCGATGTAGAGAGGGATCATCCGTGGTCCGAATGTGTCGTGGGAGGTGTCAAAGTGAATCTCTCGGGGTGTAGAACATGATTTGAGGGATGTTCACGTCATCTGTGACGTCATTGGTGACGTCATCAGTAGGAGTAGTAGCCAAATTGTGGTCCGAATTTGTCGTGTGAGGTGTCACCTTGTAGCAAGGCTTTACGCTTCAACGCTCTGGTGAATTAGCCCTGAAGCTCTGATTTTCTACATATCCCATGGAATTGACACTAATTTATCGAAATGCGGTGACGCCCGTCAACGCCTGTCGTTACGCCTTAACGCCCATGATGTATACCGGTGAGAGAACAACAACAACAACAACAGGATGAGAGGTCAATCATTTTATTATCCCCTCCAGTACATCATACCCAAGCTGGGGGAACCGCTTTGGGTATGTTTATAATACAAGTAGGCTCTTGTCCAATCAGAGGCCGCCATATGTCGCTGCATCTGTAATATGCGTTCTTGCCTGATCCGTTTGGTCTAATCGTCGTCGGACAGGCCAGTATACCGTTGAGGAAACATATCCTCAAATAGTTGTTTGCGCATTCTGAGTATCTATCAGTGTACGGGTGAAATCATTCATCCGATGGGGTGGGCGGTCAGCTTGGTAACGAAAAAAGTGACATTGGTCACCCTCTCTACGACCCATTGGGTGTTGGGGCGTTGTTGTTGGGCCCATTCCAAGACATCCAATTGGTCCACTTGGTCCAGCACGAGCTCTAGCGACGCCCAATCCGTGACGGTAAACGGTTAGTCAAATACCCGGATGTTACTGCTCGGATAAAAGTATCGCCCTTGGTCGTTGAAGATGACTTTCACGTAGCTGCGAAGACGGGCGAGGTCGGTCAGTCGGAAATTGTAGATGTCTAGTAGCAGGCGATGACGGTGGAAATATCGACGGATCATAGGCCAATGGCATCGATAGATGTCACTTAATGGATGGGCGTCCGGCAAGAGATCACTGGGGGCATCCACTAGATCTTCCTGGAAATGTTCGATGTCGTCAGGCGTAATGCTGGGGTCCGGCTGGATATCTAGGCCCTCCTCGACTGTAGACACAAACAAACTGGACATGGGCGTGGAGTGAGCGTTCGTGGCGCCGTAAAGCATCTTCCCGATTAAATGACCCTGCGCAGGTTCTATACCGTGCGCCGTTGTGGATGGAGGACTCGTGTCGTCGCAAATCTTCTGGGCGAGTAAACAGTTTCAGGCAGATCGAACAAGAGAACTTTTCGGCTGCGTATCAGAAAATGCTGAACATTCTCACATACCGCCACTTTTATAAGCCCACAGCCCGCAAGAACTCTCCTGCGTTGTTCTTTCCACCAATCAGCGCATCGCTGTCCTGTACACTCGGGTACGCATTTGTGACATGTCTAGCCCTATACACCATAGAGATATGCGGGCTGAGGAAGTAACTAATCAGTGTCGCCATAAGGCATTCACGCCGTACACACCGTGACTAGGGCTAGCGGCCGTATGAACCCATGTACTTCAAGATCCTCATGGTACTCATATGAACAGTCACAATCAAAGCGTGTCTGAGATACATCATTCTTTAGATGACGACTTTACAATGAATATTATGGATTAAGAATACTGATCAGCGATACGGATTTGATATTTTTGGAACATCATGATGTCTTGCCGGCATCATTGAAAACTGTTGACCGCTTCTCTCTTGCAGGAAACAAGCCTATGTTTATGTATACTATGATTGTCTTTTTGAATTTGGTGCTAATACTGTTATATGGAATATGGAATAGGTCTTTGGATTATGGACGCGGATATTCTCTAATGGACGACGGCTGAATTATGAATGACGGACTAGACGCTTGTAATGTAAAAGCTTGTAAGAAAATGTAGAACTATATATAGCTCATTATGTTCATCATAACCAACATTGGTCAGAATGGCCGAGTGATCTAAGGTGCCAGTCTTATGTGCTGGTCCAAATATATGGGGACGTGGGTTCGAATCCCACTCCTGACACACACCTTTTTCGTTATACTTCACCATGTTGTAATTACAAGCGTCTAGTCCGTCATTCATAATCCAGCCGTCGTCCATTAAAACCAATGTACAGATATAACACTATATATGAATTTAGAGACCACTAAATGACCACGATAATCAGCGTTGGTCAGGATGGCCGAGTGGTCTAAGGCGGCAGTCTCAAGATCTATGAAATTGTCTTCCCCAGGGTATGGGTATACTTGTCTGCGCATGCGCGCGTGGGTTCGAATCCCACTCCTGACACGCACCATTTTACTGGTCATAATAACCAGCCGTGTGAGGTGGGCAACGCTCATGGGAGAGAGTCTTACTATGGTGGTTGTTATTGGAAGTCACCGTATTCTACACATGTGCAGTCGGGTAGTAGTAGAGAAAAAGCAGTTTCGGAGGTGCGCTGGTTCGAATGGACTGTGTAAGGAGGGCAACGCTCGTGTGGATGAGTCAGACTGGCTATCTGGTATTTTGTGTGTGTGTGTTTGTGTGTGACGGGGGACGACTTTCTGTCAGAAAACCTTCACAGACACATTCAATGCATGCACAACCAAGAGACATCAATAAAACCAGCAAGCATATTGCCAATATTATTATCCCCGATCACAACACATCCGAGCTTGGGGAGCCGCTATGGGTATGTTTACAATTCTCGTGTGATCTTGCCTGTATATCAGAAGCACTTTTGGCTGCTCTCGTCCAATCTTTTCCATCTGTCTCCATGTTTATTCACAGAATATAAATTGAAATATCAAACACCATGTTTTCTTTTCAATTCCAAGCACCGCAATATTAGGTACAGGTGTTCACAGCGCAGACTTCGACCATTAACATGTAGACCAATTGCAATATCTATCAGTGCATAGGTGGCGACATTCAACCGATGGGGTGGTAGATCAGCTTAGCCACGAAAAACATGACATTTGTCACCGTCTCCACCTGCCATGCTTCGTTGGGGCGTTGTTGACAAGCCCATTCTAAGGGATACACGGTCTCCAGTTGCGCCAGCATCGTCTCCAGTGAACTCGGATCGATGATGGTGAAGGGCTTGTCGCACAGGCGGTTAGTACTGGAATAGAAATACCGTAGTTTCTCTTTCTCTTTATGGCGTAAACTGTAGCCAAAGGCCAGATTTAACTTGAAGACCGTAGTTTGGCCGTCAAAGATAGCTTCCACGTACTTGGAGAGCTGAGCCAGATCGATCAGTCGGAAATTGTAGATGTCTAGTAGACTGTAGCGGGCGATGACAGTGGAAACATTGTCCGATCATGGACCTGTGGTGCTCGTGGATGTCACTTAATGGATGGGCGTCCGATAAAAAATCGCTGGGGACATTCACTGGATCTTCCTGAAAATGTTCGAAGTCTTCAGGCGTATGACTCAGAACCATAACACTAGGGCCTGGCTGGGTATCCAGGCCCTCCTCGACTGTTGGTATAGGTGGGCTGTGCGTGATCACATCACCGATGACATTAATCTCCCTGGGCTCGTCTTCAGTGGAACCGACATTCTCGGACTCCTCTTTAGTGGGAGGTTGTCGCTCAAGTCGTGATGATTGGCCATGAATCAAGCGTTCGTGCTGTCTTAACTGACACGGTCGTTTGAAGAGTTGACCACAATCTCTACATTGTTCCGTCGCGCCCTCATCGAGTATCCGATCGTGGCGCCGTAGAACATCATTCCGATTGAATGACCGTGAGCAGGTTTCACAAGTATACTGCAAGGCATTGTGGGCGGAGGCCTCGTGGCGTCTTAAATTATTTAGACGAGTAAACGGCTTCAGGCAGGTCATACAAGAGAACATGTCGGCTGCGTATCAGGGAATGCTGAACACTCCGATATACTGCCACTTTTATAAGCCCTCAGCAACCGCGTTGGGTATGTTTACAATTCCCGTAGGCTCTTGTCCAATCAGAAGCCCCCATTTCAGAAAGTTCAATTTTCGGTCAAGTTCGCTCTGATCCGTTTGTCCTGAGTACAGACACCACCACCACCACCACAACCACCACCACCACTGGTCGTTGACGCCCGTCAACGCCCGGTGGTGGCGGTAGCTCCCGTGGGATGGAGATCTTGGAGCTTGGAGCTCTTTGACCTCGGAAGTGACATCATCGTACGCATGCGCACGCACCTGTAGTGCACCCGCACCATGGTGTACCCTATTCCTTTCGGGCTATATGGTACAGGGTGCACCACAGGTGCGTGCGCATGCGTACGATGTCACTTCCGAGTTCTAAGAGCCCCAATCTCTTAGAGCTGACGTCAACGCCCGGTGGTGGTGGTGTCTGTACTCAGGACAAACGGATCAGAGCGAACATGGCCGAAAATTGAACTTTCTGAAATGGGGGCTTCTGATTGGACAAGAGCCTACGGTGAAGGCAAAAAAAGTGGCGGTATATCGGAGTTTTCAGCATTCCCAGATACGCAGCCGACATGTTCTCTTGTATGATCTGCCTGGAGCCGTTTAATCGTCTAAATAATTTAAGACGCCACGCGGCATCCACCCACAATGCCTTGCAGTATACTTGTGAAACCTGCTCACGGTCATTCAATCGGACGGATGTTCTACGGCGCCACGAACGGATACTCCATGAGGGCGCGACGGAACAATGTAGCGATTGTGGTCAACTCTTCAAACGACCGAGTCAGTTAAGATAGCACGAACGCTTGATTCAAGGCCAATCATCACGACTTGGGCGATAACCCCCCACTGAAGAGGAGTCCGAGAATGCCGGTCCCAGTGAGTCCAGGGAGATTAATATCATTGGTGATGTGATCACGGACAGCCCACCTATACCAACAGTCGAGGAGGGCCTGGATACCCAGCCGGACCCTAGTGTTATTGTTCTGAGTCATACGCCTGAACACTTCGAACATTTTCAGGAAGATCAACTGGATGTCCCCAGCGATTTCTTACCGGATGTTCATCCATTAAGTGACATCCACCGGCACCACTGGTCCATGATCCGACAATGTTTTCACCGTCATCGCCCGCTACTAGACATCTACAATTTCCGATTGATTGATCTGGCCCAGCTCTCTAAGTACGTGGAAGCTATCTTTCACGGCCAAACCCCGGCCTTCAAGTTAAATCTCGCCTTTCGCTACATTTTACGCCATAAAGAGACAGAGAAACTTCGATACTAACCACCTGTACGACAAGCTCATCATCATCATCAATCCGAGTTCACTGGAGACGATGCTGGCGCAACTGGAGACCGTGGATCCCTTAGAATGGGCTTGTCAACAACGCCCCAACGAAGCATGGCAGGTGGAGACGGTGACAAATGTCACGTTTTTCGTGGCTAAGATGATCTACCACCCCATCGGTTGAATGCCTTCACTCACGCACTGATAGATACCGTAACATCTTGCAATTGATTGGTCTACATGTTGATGGTTAAAGTCTGCTCTGTGAACACCTATACCTACTATTACGGTGCTTGGAATTGAAAAACACATGGTGTTGGTTATTTCAATTTATATTCTGTGAATAAACATGGAGACAGATGGAAAAGATTGGACGAGAGCAGCCAACAGTGCTTCTGATATACAGGCAAGATCACACGAGAATTGTAAACATACCCATAGCGGCTCCTCAAGCTTGGATGTGTTGTGATTGAGGATAAAAAAATTGGGAATATGCAATATGCTTGCTGTTTTTATTGATGACTCTTGGTTGTGCATGCATTGGATGTGTCTGTGAAGGTTTTCTGACAGAAAGTCGTCCCCCGGCACACACACACACACACACACACACACACACACACACACACACACAAAATACCAGGTAGCCAGTCTGACTCTTCCCCACAAGCGTTGCCCTACTTACACGGCCCATTCGGACCAGCGCACCGCTGAAACTGCGCTTTCTCTACTACTACCCGACTGCACATGTGTAGAATGCTGTGACAACCCCATAGTCAGACTCTGTTCTTCCGGGGTTCCTCTTTAAGGGCGTTGCCCACCTCACACGGCTGGTTATTATGACCACTAAAATGGTGCGTGTCAAGAGGGGGATTCGAGTCCACGCCCGCATGCGCAGACAACTACACCCAGGGGAAGACATTTCATAGATCTTGAGACTGGCGCCTTAGACCACTCGGCCATCCTGACCAACGCTGATCATCGTGGTCAATTACTGGTCACTAAATTCATATATAGTGTTATATTTGTACAGTGGTTTTGCAACATGGTAAATGTAACGAAAAAGGTGTTTCCGGAGTGGGATTCGAACCCACGTCTCCACAGATATGGACCAGCACTTAAGACTAGCAACTTAGATCACTCGGCCATCCTGACCAATGTTGGTTATGATTTACATAATGACCCAAATATAGTTCTACATTTTCTAACAAGCTTTTACATGTCACGGTGTGTACGGCGTGAATGCCTTATGGCGCCACTGATTGATTACTTCCCAGCCCGCATATCTCTATGGTGTATAGGGCTAGACATGCCACAAGTGCGTACCCGAGTGTACAGGACAGCAATTCGCTGGTGGAAAGAACAACGTAGGAGAGTTCTTGTGGGCTGCGGGCTTATAAAAGTGGCGGTAGGTGGGAATGTTCAGTATTTTCTGATACGCAGCCGACATGTTCTCTTGTTCGATCTGCCTGAAGCTGTTTACTCGCCCAGAAGATTTGCGACAGCACGAGTCCTCCATCCACAACGGCGCACGGTATACTTCAAGAACCTGCGCACGGTCATTTAATCGGGAAGATGCTTTACGGCGCCACGAACGCTCACTCCACGAGAGCGCGACGGAACAATGTAGTAATGAATGTGGTCAACTCTTCAAACGGCCCAATCAGTTAAGACGGCATCAGCGTTTGATTCATGGTCCATCACCATGGCATTACAAGACATATAAGGGAAGTGGGAAGGGGTGCCGATATACTGACAGAGCCACATGACTTCACAGTATAGTCTTCCGGTTAACCTATTCTAAAGCACATACCAAGAATCTAACGATTCGTGATATGTGTTGTATCTCAGGTACGCTTTTATTGTACCTGTTCATGTGGCAGCTTGGATGATATGACCACACGGCCCCTATCACCGGCATAAGCGGTATTAGATACAAATCTAGAGAGCTATGATGGAAATGCTCTGACAACTCGTATATTGGTAATTGGTGAGCTGTTTCGCTGTGACAACTCGTACATTGGAGATTGGTGAGCTGTATCGTCGTCAGATGAAAATGACGGCATTTAACACAAAAGACTAGTCTGTAAGGCCCGATGTCGACCCAGCATCAACTTCCCACAAATGCCAACATATATCAAAGACCAAAAGGTCTGTACAGGGGGCGGGCCTCGGGGACGAAACGTCCACTAGCAGAATCTCGCCATATACAGGTAACAATTACAACACATATAAGGGAAGTGGGAAGAGGTGCCGACATACTGACAGAGTCGCATGACTTCACAGTATAGTCTTCCGGTTAACCTATTCTAAAGCACATACCAAGAATTTAACGATTCGTGAGTAGTATAGAAAAATGATTTAAAGGCTTACTGACCTACTTATTTGTTCCCCCGGGTAAAATTTAAGGGAGAACCCAGGTTAAAGTATAGGAAGCGGCCATTTACGGCCTTTGACCTCTGAGGCCGTGTAGAGGTCAAGGCCGCTATAGTTCCAACAGGTGGCGCCCCCTCTTTCACCTCAAATTCCTCCGCGGTCTGGTGGTCATGCGGTCGCTGGAAAAAGCTTCCGCGGAGAAAAAGTAGTCCCCAGACTTCAAATACGCTGCATGGTCCGATTGGGTCGAGTAAGGTATCAAAGTGAAGCATTCGTGAAGGGGCATCCAGTCATGGGTGGGTGCATGTAAAATTAGGATTTTTCCCGAAACTATAAAAAGCGGAACACGGACTTTACCCCTAAAATAGGGGAAAACACCTATCAACCCTAGACAAAAGGGCTAATATCGGTCCCCGGGCTTATTGGGACCTGCCTATCAAGTCAATGGGGTGGGTGCATGTAAAATTAGGATGTTTTCCCGAAAATATAAAAAGCGGAACAAGGACTTTATCCCTAAAATAGGGGGAAACACCTATCAACCCTAGCCAAAAGGGCTAATATCGGTCCCCGGGCTTATTGGCACCTACCTATCAAGTCAATGGGGTGGGTGCATGTAAAATTAGGATTTTTTTCCGAAAATATAAAAAGGCGGAACACGGACTTTACCCTAAAATAGGGGGAAATCCCTATCAACCCTAGCCAAAAGTGCTAATATCGGTCCCCGGGCTTATCGGAGCCTGCCTATCAAGTCAATGGGGTGGGTACATGTAAAATTAGGATTTTTCCCCGAAAATATAAAAAGCGGAACACGGACCTCACCCCTAAAATAGGGGAAAACTCTTATCAACTCTAGCCAAAAGGGCTAATATCGGTCCCCGGGCTTATTGGGACCTGCCTATCAAGTCAATGGGGTGGGTGCATGTAAAATTAGGATTTTTTCCCGAAACTATAAAAAGCGGAATACGGACTTTACACCTAAAATAGGGGAAAACACCTATCAACTCTAGCCAAAAGGGCTAATATCGGTCCCCGGGCTTATTGGGGCCTGCCTATCCAGTCAAAGGGGTAGGTGCATGTAAAATTAGGATTGTTTTCCGAAAATATAAAAAGCGGAACTCGGACTTTACCCCTACAAAAGGGGTCTGTATTATACAATATAAGGGGAAATGGCTGTATGGGGGGAGGGGTGGTCAAATTTTTGTGGGCTTTACTATGGCTTGTGGGGTCTCGTTTTTCTCGTCTCGCCAAGAAAATGACAATGGGAAGGGTCCCGAAGCGAATCGGTGAATTTTTGGGAAAAGTACCGGGTAGGCCTGTATATAGGCCTATAGGCTGGCTATATGGGGGAAATTCACACACGTTCATTGTGATATGGGTTGCTTGGATTTGTTTTCCACGTCTAGTCATTTAGAACACGATGGGAAGAGTCTCGGAGCGCAACGGCGAAATTTTTGGAAAAGTACCATATAGCCCATATAGTCCCGTACTGGCTATATTGGTAATATCTGGTGCATATCTGGGGATATATTGGTAATATCTGGGGGTATAGGTTCAACCTTGGAAATTCACACACGTTCATTGTGATATGGGCTGTTTGGATTTGTTTTTCACGTCTCGTCATTTAGAACACGATGGGAAGGGTCCCGGAGCGAAACGGTGAATTTTTTGAAAAAGTTCACCGAGGCCTGGGTAGGCCCATAGGCCTATACTGCATGGCTATGGGGGTATAGGCCCATACGGGGTGGACGTTTTGGGGTCTAGGTGAGCCCCTTATGATCCTATGATGTCGTATGAGGTCTTATTTTGAAGCTCTCGTGGAGGAGCACACGACTGGACTAATGGTTCGTCCGTTTTCAATAGTCTGCGCATGCGCAGTCTGGCCGTAGTATAGAAAGCGGGCATTTTGGGTGGTATGTGGGTGTGTGTTTGGGGTAGAGATGGACCGCTATGGGTCCGAATGGGTCGTGGAAGGTGTCAAAGTGAAGCTTGTGTGGGTTAGAGTCAGAATGGTGTGTTTTTAAGTGCAAGTCGCGTCAATCTGCCCATGCGCAGTTGGTTGTAGTAAGTAAAGTGGCCATTTTGGGGCAGTACAGGAAGGTATTTGGGGTCGAGATGGACCATCCTTGGTCCGAATGCGTCCTGGAAGGTGTCATCTTGTAGCTCTCGGGGTGTAGACCCCGATTTGAGGGCTGCCCACGTCACCTGTGACGTCATCGGTGACGTCATCAGTACGAGTAGTAGCGAAAGTGGGCATTTTGGGGCAGTTAAGGAAGGTATTTGGGGTAGAGAGGGACCAACTTTGGTCCGAATGTGTCTAGGGAAGTGTCATGTTGTAGCTCTCGGGCTGTACATCCCGATTTGAGGGATGTCCGCGTCACCTGTGACGTCATCGGTGACGTCATCAGTACGAGTAGTAGCGAAAGTGGGCATTTTAGGGCAGTACAGGAAGGTATTTGGGGTAGAGAGGGACCATCTTTGGCCCGAATGTGTCTAGAGAAGTATCATGTTGTAGCTCTCGGGGTGTACATCCCGATTTGAGGGATGTCCGCGTCACCTGTGACGTCATCGATGACGTCATCAGTACGAGTAGTAGCGAAAGTGGGCATTTTGGGGCAGTGAAGGAAGGTATTTGGGTAGAGATGGACCATACTTGGTCCGAATGCGTCGTGGGAGGTGTCATGTTGTAGCTCTCGGGGTGTACACTCCGATTTGAGGCATGTCCGCAGCATATGTGACGTCATTGGTGACGTCATCAGTACGAGTAGTAGCGAAAGCGGGTATTTTGGGGCAGTGAAGGAAGGTATTTGGTGTAGAGATGGACCATCCTTGGTCCGAATGCGTCGTGTGAGGTGTCATCTTGTAGCAAAGCCCGCCAACACCAAGCTCAATGATTCAACGCCCTGGTGAAATAGCTCAGAAGCTCTGATTTTCTAGATATTCAATGGAATTGTCACTCATTCTTCGAAATGCAGTGACGTCCGTCGCGTCTCTTCGGTAACCTCCGTGTCTTTTCGGCAACCTCCGTGTCTCTTCGGTCACCTCCGTGTCTTTTCGGTGACGTCCGTGACTCTTCGGGCACCTTCGTGTCTCTTCGGTAACCTTCGTGACATCTTCGGTCACCTCCGTGTCTCTTCGGTGACCTCCGTGACATCTTCGGTAACCTCCGTGTCTCATCGGGCACCTCCGTGAAATCTTCCCAGTCACCTCCGTGTCTCTTCGGTCACCTCCGTAACTATCCGGCTGTTCAGGAGTAAACCCCGATGTACCCGTGTGGAACACACAGCTAAAGGACCCGGATAGAAGTACCCGGATGTAGGCGTGGACGTCATTGACGAGAGCCCGGATGTACAAGAACTCGGATGTACCCGGATGTAAAAGTCCCCGGATGTAAAAGTGCCCGAATGTTTACGAATGTCCCACCATTCCGGACTTCTATCAGGTCCATGTCCAGAAGCTCTCATGTCCTGCATGTGAATAGTCATATTGTGTGTGTATGCATGTGTGTATGCGTGTGTGTGTGCGTGTGTGCGCGTGTGTATGAGTCTGTGTATGTGTGCATTGCGTCTGTGTGTATGTGTGTATGCGTGTATGCGTCTGTGTGTATGCGTGTGTATGTATGCAACCACCACCACCACCACCACCATCACCACTACCACCACCACACACCACCACACACCACCAGTACCACCACCACCACCAACACCACCACCACACACCACCACACCACCACCACCACACAGCACCACACCACCACCACCACCACCACCACTGGGCACACATACCTGGTGCACTCTGTACCCTATAGCCCGTAGGGCATAGGGTACACCAGGGTGTGGGTGCGATCGGAGCTCTTGGAGCTCAAAGCGTGTGGAGCTCAGAGCTCGGAAGTGACATTTGCATATGACCTCTGTGAGGTCACTTCCGCTTCCGTTCACGTGACCGGAACTGACCTTTGACCCCGGCGCGCGCTAACAATACCGGATAAAATTGCGCGCCGGGGTCAAAGGTCAGTTCCAGTCACGTGAACGGAAGCGGAAGTGACCTCACAGAGGTCATATGCAAATGTCACTTCCGAGCTCTGAGCTCCACACGCTTTGAGCTCCAAGGGCTCCGATCGCACCCACACCCTGGTGTACCCTATGCCCTACGGGCTATAGGGTACAGGGTGCACCAGGTACGTGTGCCCAGTGGTGGTGGTCGTGGTGGTGGTGTGGTGGTGTGTGGTGGTGGTGGTGGTGGTGGTGGTGGCGTTGACGGGCGTCAACGCCCGGTGGTGGTGGTGGTAGTGGTGGTGTGTGGTGGTGGTAGTGGTGATGGTGGTGGTGGTGGTGGTTGCATACACACACACACGCATACACACAGACGCATACACGCATCCACACATACACACAGACGCAATGCACACATACACACAGACACACGCGCACACACGCACACGCACACGCATACACACACACGCGTAAACACACTCGCAAGCACACACATACACACACAGAGGGCTACATACTCACATAAAATACATACAAACACACAAACACAGACGCATACACACATTTGCACACACACACACGCTCGCGTACACAGACGCATACACACACTTGCATACACGCACGCACGCATACACACACACGCATACACACTTGCACACACACACACACGCACACACAGACGCATGCACACATGCATACACAGACACACACGCACACACACACACGTACGCGGACACGTGTACACACATACACGCACACAGACGCATACACACAGACGCATACACACATACACGCATACGCACATGCACGCATACGTACACACACAGATACACACACACACACGCACACACAGACGCATGCATACACACACACAGGCACACACAGACGCATGCACACATGCATACACAGACACACACACGCACACACACACATACACACAGACACACACGCATACACACAGGCGCATACACACACATACACGCTGCACACACACACATACACACACACGCGTACACGCAAGCATACACACACACAAACCCACACATGCATACACACACGCATACATTCACGTACACACACACGCACACGCACATACACGCACACACACACACACACACACACCCTCACACACACAGACGCATACACACATGCATATACACACAATATGACTATTCACATGCAGGACATGAGAGCTTCTGGACATGGACCTGATAGAAGTCCGGAATGGTGGAACATTCGTAAACATCCGGGCACTTTTCCATCCGGGGACTTTTACCTCCGGGTACATCCGGGTTCTTGTACATCCGGGCTCTTGTCAATGACGTCCGCGCCTACATCCGGGTACTTCTATCCGGGTCCTTTAGCTGTGTGTTCCATACGGGTACATCGGGGTTTACACATGAACAGCCGGATAGTTACGGAGGTGACCGAAGATACGGAGGTGACCGAAGATGTCACGGAGGTGCCCGAAGAGACACGGAGGATACCGAAGATGTCACGGAGGTCACCGAAGAGACACGGAGGTCACCGAAGATGTCACGGAGGTTACCGAAGAGACACGGAGGTGCCCGAAGAGTCACGGACGTCACCGAAAAGACACGGAGGTGACCGAAGAGATACGGAGGTTGCCGAAAAGACACGGAGGTTACCGAAGAGACACGGAGGTGCCCGAATAGTCACGGACGTCACCGAAAAGACACGGAATGTCCAAGTTGAACTGATTGTGCTAAAAATAGATCACCAGCTAGCTTGCTATAAAAGGGAAGCGGCCTGGCCGTTTCATCAGACACTCTGTCAACCACCAAGATGTTCACTTGTACTACGTGCTCGAAATCATTCACTCGTCTGCACGACTTGCGCCGCCATGAGGCTACCAAGCACGCCGGAACCGCCCGGTATAGCTGTACGATATGTACACTGTCGTTTCAGCGCCTGGATCATTTACAGCGCCATGAACGTTCAATTCATGGGCCACCCAAGCGTCCATGCGAAGAATGTGGTCAACTCTTCAAACGACCCAGTCAGTTAAGACGGCATGAGCGTTTGATTCATGGCCCGTCACCACGGCATGAGGGACAACTTTCCACTAAAGAGGCACCCAGGAGGGACAGACCTACTGAAGATGAACCCGGGGAGACGAATGCCACTGGTGGTGCGATCACGGAGAGCCCGCCTATACCCACAGTTCAGAAGAGCCTAGATATCCAGCCGGTCCCTAGCATTACTGTTCCCTGTCATACGCCTGACAACAACGAACATTTTCTGGAAGATGCGGTGGATGTTCCCAGCGATCTCTTACAGGACGCCCATCCAGTGAGTGACATCTATCGGCGCCATTGGCCCATGATACGGCACTGTTTCCTCCGTCATCGCCCTATTCAAGATATCTACAATTTCCGGCTGACTGGCCTCACCCGTCTACGCAACTACGTGGAAGCCATCTTCAATGACCAAGCTACGTCCTTCAAATTAAATCTGGCGTTCGGTTATGTACTGCAGCATAAGGAGACAGATCAAGTCCGATACTTTTACCCGAGCAGTAACATCCGGGTATTTGACCAAGCGTTTACCATCATTAACCGGACATCGCTAAAGCCCGTGCTGGACCAAGTGGACCAATTGGATGTCTTGCAATGGGCCTATGAACAGCGCCCCAACACCAAGTGGGTCGTAGAGAGGGTGACCAATGTTACGTTCTTCGTGACCAAATTACGGAATCTTCCCATCGGGTGAAGATGTGAATGTATTCACCCATGCACTGATAGATACTCAGAATGCACAAACAACTATCTGAGGATATGTTGCCTCAACGGTATCCTGGCCTGCCCGACGATGATTAGACGTCTGATGGTTCAGAGCGAACATGGCCGAAGATGGAACTTTCTGAAATGGAGACTTCTGATTGGACAAGAATACATCTAACGGACAGGAACGAATATGACAAATGCAAATGGTGGCCTCTGATTGGACAAGAGACTTCTTGAATTGTGAATATACCCAACGAGGCTCCCCCAGCGTGGGTATGATGTAACATTGGGGAGAATAAACTATATGAAAAAACTTCTTGTTGTTGTTGTTCTCTCATGGTTCATCCTTGTTGTTGTTGTTGTACTCTCTCCGGTCTGTTAAGGCGTAACGACGGACGTCACTGCATTTCGAAGAATGAGTGACAATTCCATGGAATATCTAGAAAATCAGAGCTTCTGAGCTATTTCACCAGGGCGTTGAATCATTGAGCTTGGTGTTGGCGGGCGTTGCTACAAGATGACACCTCACACGATGCATTCGGACCAAGGATGGTCCATCTCTACACCAAATACCTTCCTTCACTGCCCCAAAATACCCGCTTTCGCTACTACTCGTACTGATGACGTCACCATTGACGTCACAGATGCTGCGGACATGCCTCAAATCGGGGTGTACACTCCGAGAGCTACAACATGACACCTCCCACGACGCATTCGGACCAAGTATGGTCCATCTCTACCCAAATACCTTCCTTCACTGCCCCAAAATGTCCACTTTCGCTACTACTCGTACTGATGACGTCATCGATGACGTCACAGATGACGCGGACATCCCTCAAATCGGGATGTACACCCCGAGAGCTACAACATGATACTTCTCTAGACACATTCGGACCAAAGATGGTCCCTCTCTACCCCAAATACCTTCCTGTACTGCCCTAAAATGCCCACTTTCGCTACTACTCGTACTGATGACGTCACCGATGACGTCACAGGTGACGCGGACATCCCTCAAATCGGGATGTACACCCCGAGAGCTACAACATGACACTTCCCTAGACACATTCGGACCAAAGATGGTCCCTCTCTACCCCAAATACCTTCCTTCACTGCCCCAAAATGCCCACTTTCGCTACTACTCGTACTGATGACGTCACCGATGACGTCACAGGTGACGTGGGCAGCCCTCAAATCGGGGTCTACACCCCGAGAGCTACAAGATGACACCTTCCAGGACGCATTCGGACCAAGGATGGTCCATCTCGACCCCAAATACCTTCCTGTACTGCCCCAAAATGGCCACTTTACTTACTACAACCAACTGCGTATGCGCAGATTGACGTGACTTGCACTTTAAAACACACCATTCTGACTCTAACCCACACAAGCTTCACTTTGACACCTTCCACGACCCATTCGGACCCATAGCGGTCCATCTCTACCCCAAACACACACCCACATACCACCCAAAATGCCCGCTTTCTATACTACGGCCAGACTGCGCATGCGCAGACTATTGAAAACGGACGAACCATTAGTCCAGTCAGATGCTCCTCCACGAGAGCTTCAAAATAAGACCTCATACGACATCATAGGATCATAAGGGGCTCACCTAGACCCCAAAACGTCCACCCCGTATGGGCCTATACCCCCATAGCCATGCAGTATAGGCCTATGGGCCTACCCAGGCCTCGGTGAACTTTTCCAAAAAATTCACCGTTTCGCTCCGGGACCCTTCCCATCGTGTTCTAAATGACGAGACGTGAAAAACAAATCCAAACAGCCCATATCACAATGAACGTGTGTGAATTTCCAAGGTTGAACCTATTACCCCCATATAGCCAGTACGGGACTATATGGGCTATATCGTACTTTTCCAAAAATTTCACCGTTGCGCTCCGAGACCCTTCCCATCGTGTTCTAAATGACTAGACGTGAAAAACAAATCCAAGCAACCCATATCACAATGAACGTGTGTGAATTTCCCAGGTTGAACCTATACCCCCATATAGCTATATACAGGCCTACCCGGTACTTTTCCCAAAAATTTCACCGATTCGCACCGGGACCCTTCCCATTGTCATTTTCTTGGCGAGACGAGAAAAACAAGACCCCACAAGCCATAGTAAAGCCCACAAAATTTTTGGACCACCCCTTCCCCCATACAGGCATTTTCCCTTATATTGTATAATACAGACCCCTATTGTAGGGGTAAAGTCCGAGTTCCGCTTTTTATATTTTCGGAAAAGAATCCTAATTTTACATGCACCCACCCCATTGACTGGATAGGCAGGCCCCAATAAGCCCGGGGACCGATATTAGCCCTTTTGGCTAGAGTTGATAAGAGTTTTCCCCTATTTTAGGGGTGAAGTCCGTGTTCCGCTTTTTATATTTTCGGAAAACAATCCTAATTTTACATGTACCCACCCCATTGATTTGATAGGCAGGCTCCGATAAGCCCGGGGACCGATATTAGCCCTTTTGGCTAGGGTTGATAGGTGTTTTCCCCTATTTTAGGGGTAAAGTCCGTGTTCCGCTTTTTATATTTTTGGGAAAAAATCCTAATTTTACATGCACCCACCCCATTGACTGGATGCCCCTTCACGAATGCTTCACTTTGATACCTCACACGACCCAATCGGACCATGCAGCGTATTTGAAATCTGGGGACTACTTTTTCTCCGCGGAAGCTTTTTCCAGCGACCGCATGACCACCAGACCGCGGAGGAATTTGAGGTGAAAGAGGGGGCGCCACCTGTTGGAACTATAGCGGCCTTGACCTCTACACGGCCTCAGAGGTCAAAGGCCGTAAATGGCCGCTTCCTATACTTTAACCTGGGTTCCCCCTTAAATTTTACCCGGGGGAACAAATAAGTAGGTCAATAAGCCTTTAAATCATTTTTCTATACTACTTTCGTGGTATGTGTTGTATCCCAGGTACGCTTTTATTGTACCTGTTCATGTGGCAACTTGGATGATATGACCACACGGCCCCTAGCACCGGCATAAGCGATATAAGCGGTACGGGGCTAGGGGTCGTATGAATCCATGTACTTCAAAATCCTCGTGGTGTTCATATGAACAGTCACAATCAAAGCGTGACTGAGACAATTACAACGATTATTATGGATTAAGAATACTGATCAGCGATACGGATTTTATATTTTTGGAACATCATGATGTCTTGTCGGCATCATTGAAAACTGTTGACCGCTTCTCTCTTGCAGGAAACTAGCCTATGTTTTTGTATACTATGATTGTCCTTTTGAAATTTGGTGCTAATACTGTTATATGGAATATGGAATAGGTCTTTGGATTATGGACGCGGATATTCTTTAATGGACGACAGTAGTAGGTAAAACACGGATACCCGCAGTTTTTTCGGGCACACGAAAGTGGCGCAGGTTATTTGCCTATGTTAAATGGCTAGAAATGGCAAATCGGGAACCCTCAAAATAACACAGAAGAGTTCCAATCTAGGGGGAGGTAACTCTTGGTTCCCCCTTTTTTTTAACCGCCAGATCGGGCGTGTGTATTCCTCCACGGTAATGCGGTCTGGCGGTGATGCGGTCGCGGAAAAAAGCTTCCGCGGAGAAAAAGTAGTCCCCAGACTTCAAATACGCTGCATGGTCTGATTGGGTCAAGTGAGGTATCAAAGTGAAGCATTCGTGAAGGGTTTTATCCCGAAACTATAAAAAGCGGAACACGGACTTTACCCTAAAATAGGCAAAAACCCTAGCCAAAAGGGCTAATATCGGTCCCCGGGCTTATTGGGACCTGCCTATCACGTCAATGGGGTGGGTGCATGTAAAATTAGAATTTTTTCCCGAAAATGTAAAAAGCGGAATACGGACTTTACCCCTAAAATAGGGGAAAACCCCTATCAACCCTAGCCGAAAGGGCTAATGTCGGTCCCCGGGCTTATCGGGGCCTGCCTATCAAGTCAATGGGGTGGGTGCATGTAAAATTAGGATTTTTTCCCGAAACTATAAAAAGCGGAACACGGACTTTACCCCTACAATAGGGGTCTGTATTATACAATATAAGGGAAAATGCCTGTATGGGGGAGGGGAGATCAAATTTTTTTGGGGGGCTTTACTATGGCTTGTGGGGTCTCGTTTTTCTCGTCTCGCCAAGAAAATGACAATGGGAAGGGTCCCGGAGCGAATCGGTGAAATTTTTTGGAAAAGTCACCGCGGTCTGTATATAGGCCTATAGGCTGGCTATGGGGGGTATAGGTCCAACCTGGGAAATTCACACACGTTCATTGTGATATGGGTTGTGGGGTCTTGTTTTTCTCGTCTCGTCAATTAGAACACGATGGGAAGGGTCCCGGAGTGAAACAGTGAAATTTTTGGAAAAGTACCATATAGCCCATATAGCTCCATACTGGCTATATGGGGGTATAGGTCCATCCTGGGAAATTCACACACGTTCATTGTGATATGGGTTGTTTGGTCTTGTTTTTCACGTCTCGTCATTTAGAACACGATAGGAAGGGTCCCGAAGCGAAACGGTGAATTTTTTGGAAAAGTACCATATAGCTCATATAGTCTCATACTGGCTATATGGGGGTATAGGTCCAACCTGGGAAATTCACACACGTTCATTGTGATATGGGTTATGGGTCTTGTTTTTCTCGTCTCGTCATTTAGAACACGATGGGAAGGGTCCCGGAGTGAAACAGTGAAATTTTTGGAAAAGTACCATATAGCCCATATAGCTCCATAGGTGGCTATGGGAGGGATAGGTCCATCCTGCGAAATTCACACACGTTCATTGTGATATGGGTTGTGGGGTCTTGTTTTTCACGTCTCGTCATTTAGAACACGATGGGAAGGGTCCCGGAGCGAAACGGTGAAATTTTTGGAAAAGTACCATATAGCCCATATAGCTCCATACTGGAGCTCAGAAGTTCTGATTTTCTAGATATTCCATGGAATTGTCACTAATTCTTCGAAATGCAGTGACATCCGCCAACGCTCGTAGTTACGCCTTAACGCTCTAACATAACGCCTTGACGCCATGATATAGACCGGAGAGAGAATAACAACAACAACAAGGATGACACTTGAGAGAACAACAACAAGTTTTTTTTCATATAGTTTATTTTCCCCAATGTTACATCATACCCACGCTGGGGGAGCCGCGTTGGGTATGTTCACAACTCAAAAAGACTCTTGCCCAATCAGAGGCCACCATTTGCATCTGTCCTATTCGTTCCTGTCCGTTAGATGTATTCTTGTCCAATCAGAAGTCGCCATTTCAGAAAGTTCCATCTTTGCTCGGTGTGACCTAAGCGTCGTCGGGCAGGCCTGGATATTCTTCGGGCAGCATGTCCTGAAACAGTTGTTTGCGCATTCTGATCGCATTTTCCAAGGCCTCGATGGGTGGTAGCCCCATAGCCTCTTCCAAGTGACGCTTGGTCTTCATGATGGACCTGTGCGTCGGGTCGCCTTTCATTTCAAGCGGTAGTAAGGTATACTGTTCATAGATCGCCATGGCTGTTTTCCTGATGCGGGGCGCATTTGGGTGTACGCCTGTTGTAAATTATCCTCCCCGGCGTCCTCGATCGCTGCAGCGTAAGTATTGATAGCTGCTGTCACAATACGATCCCAGAAGGTAGGTTCTGCCTCACTTTCCACGGACGTAGGCTGACTATCTGGGGTCAAGCTCTCCGTATCACTAGATAGACTCTCAGCAATCTCTGTTTCGGTATCAGTCGATGCACTCTCAGCAGTCTCTGTATCAGCATCCGCCTCAACGGACTCCTCAGAGTCTTCAATCCCATGTATATTTTTCTGGTGTCGCATCATATCGTAACGTCTGGTGAACGTGCGTTCGCACTCAGAGCAAGTATAAGCCATGTTGACGGTTGAACGTCGACTGCGTGTTTTTGGAAATACGCTTGCTTTTATAGACAGTAACGCCCATCAACGCTTAGCTTAACGCTTCAACGCCCTGGTGAATCAGCTCAGAAGCTCTGATTTTCATGGAATTGACACCAATTCATCGAAATGCAGTGACGCCCGTCAACGCCCGTCGTTACGCCTTAACGCCCGTCTCAACGCCTTAACACACTTTCTTACCGCTTTAACGTCGTTTAATGATGCGTTCGAACAAATGTTTCTTTTGTGCTATTGCTCTGACATACGCCGCTTTCCAGTTCATGCCCGAGGTTTTCAACATCGACGCTGTTCTTTCAATTTCCATATGGACTGGGTCCTTATCCAACAATTTGATATGGGTGACGAGGTCGACATACCGCTGACGTAAAGCCCGTCGTAGTCTGGGTGCCAATCTGTTATGGGCTAAAATTGCGGCTTCGTCTTTCGAATACCCTTTGCGTTGAAACTTGTTTTCTGTGACCCTCAACGTCTTGCCGATCTCGGTGTTCATACTTTCTTTGAACAAATCCTTCCATAGCCTCGAGTTCACATTATGTTCATTCCCTTGTACGGGTTTGAGTTGGTCCTTCACGGTTGGGTGATATTCCGGGACTGATGGTATGAAGGGACCCCGCTGTATGGGGTGGGTTGCTGCCGCTGCTCTACCAGCTGTGGACTCGCTGGATGGTGTCGGGGTATATGACGTTGCGGTGATCCCTCGCCGGGTAGCAGGTGGGTCGTCAGCCGGCGATCTTCGGGGGTATGGGCTTTTAAATCTACGAATAGGTAGCCGTACAGACGACTTGTTGCCCCTTGAAACGCCTGCATGAAATGGTCGATGTTCTGAGGATAAATTCGACTACCAAACACTCGGATTTGTGCTCTGTCAATGGGATTGGAGAACAACACAAAGTATTGGCAGTTCAAGGCAATATCTCTGGACGCCTTCCCTTGAGGAAAGAGATTCTGGGTCAAATAGATGACGCACAGATTCCTATGATGGGATCCTTTAGTAAACAAGTCGGCAACGTGTGAATTGTCCTTGGCCGCACTCATCAGATCATCTAGCACTACCACGTTGGTTTGCTCGGGGTCAAAGTAATACGGTTCGTCTATGTGGTGAGGAATCCGTGGGACGAAACTCACATTCTGTAATCGCGTAGTTTCGTAGGCGGGTTGCCATTGGCTATAACACCAAACAACACGTGTCGGAGCTGGGGTTGCCACACCTTCCTCTAAGACCTTCATCACACAGGACGTCTTTCCACATGCCGTAGGGCCGCTCACCGTCATTGTATAGGGATGCTCTACTGCACTTGTTGGACCTATAGCGGGACTCGGCGGTGTCTCTTGGTTGTGTTTGCCTTGAATGTGCATGAGCATACTATCGCGACGAGAGAAGGTTCTCTGACAGAACGTACACGTACACGACATATTGATCTGTCGATCAATACATAAGGACTGATGAGGGACACATGTTCATTCTTATATGTACAGACACCACCACCAACACCACCACCACACACTACCACCACACACACACGCACACCACCACCACCACATTCCACCACCACCACCGTCAACGCCCGGTGGTGGTGGTGGGAGCTCCCGTGTGGCAGAGTTCTTGGATCGGAGCTCTTGGAGCTCAAAGCCTGTGGAGCTCAGAGCTCGGAAGTGACATTTGCATATGACCTCTGTGAGGTCACTTCCGCTTCCGTTCACGTGACCGGAACTGACCTTTGACCCCTGCGCGCAATTTTTATCCGGTATTGTTAGCGCGCGCAGGGGTCAAAGGTCAGTTCCGGTCACGTGAACGGAAGCGGAAGTGACCTCACAGAGGTCATATGCAAATGTCACTTCCGAGCTCTGAGCTCCACAGGCTTTGAGCTCCAAGAGCTCCGATCCAAGAGCTCTGCCACACGGGAGCTCCACCACCACCACCGGGCGTTGACGCCCGTCAACGCCCGGTGGTGGCGGTGGTGGTGGTTGGTGGAATGTGGTGGTGATGGTGTGTGTGTGTGTGTGTGTGTAGTGTGTGGTGGTGGTGTTGGTGGTGGTGTCTGTACATATAAGAATGAACATGTGTCACTCATCAGTCCTTATGTATTGGTCGACAGATCAACATATCGTGTACGTGTACGTTCTGTCAGAGAACCTTCTCTCGTCGCGATAGTATGCTCATGCACATTCAAGGCAAACACAACCAAGAGACACCGCCGAGTCCCGCAATAGGTCCAACAAGTGCAGTAGAGCATCCCTATACGATGACGGTGAGCGGCCCTACGGCATGTGGAAAGACGTCCTGGGTGATGAAGTTCTTAGAGGAAGGTGTGGCAACCCCAGCTCCGACACGTGTTGTTTGGTGTTATAGCCAATGGCAGCCCGCCTACGAAACTACGCGATTACAGAATGTGAGTTTCGTCCCACGGATTCCTCACCACATAGACGAACCGTATTACTTTGACCCCGAGCAAACCAACGTGGTAGTGCTAGATGATCTGATGAGTGCGGCCAAGGACAATTCACACGTTGCCGACTTGTTTACTAAAGGATCCCATCATAGGAATCTGTCCGTCATCTGTTTGACCCAGAATCTCTTTCCTCAAGGGAAGGCGTCCAGAGATATTGCCTTGAACTGCCAATACTTTGTGTTGTTCTCCAATCCCATTGACAGAGCACAAATCCGAGTGTTTGGTAGTCGAATTTATCCTCAGAACATCGACCATTTCATGCAGGCGTTTCAAGGGGCAACAAGTCGTCTGTACGGCTACCTATTCGTAGATTTAAAAGCCCATACCCCCGAAGATCGCCGGCTGACGACCCACCTTCTACCCGGCGAGGGATCACCGCAACGTCATATACCCCGACACCATCCACCGAGTCCACAGCTGGTAGAGCAGCGGCAGCAACCCACCCCCATACAGCGGGGTCCCTTCATACCATCAGTCCCGGAATATCACCCAACCGTGGAGGACCAACTCAAACCCGTACAAGGGAATGAACATAATGTGAACTCGAGGCTATGGAAGGATTTGTTCAAAGAAAGTATGAACGCCGAGATGGGCAAGACGTTGAGGGTCACAGAAAACAAGTTTCAACGCAAAGGGTATTCGAAAGAGGAAGCCGCAATTTTAGCCCATAACAGATTGGCACCCAAACTATGACGGGCTTTACGTCAGCGGTATGTCGACCTCGTCACCCATATCAAATTGTTGGATAAGGACCCAGTCCATATGGAAATTGAAAGAACAGCGTCGATGTTGAAAACCTCGGGCATGAACTGGAAAGCGGCGTATGTCAGAGCAATAGCACAAAAGAAACATTTGTTCGAACGCATCATTAAACGACGTTAAAGCGTTAAGAAAGTGTGTTAAGGCGTTGAGACGGGCGTCAATTCCATGGAAATCAGAGCTTCTGAGCTAATTCACCAGGGCGTTGAAGCGTTAAGCTAAGCGTTGATGGGCGTTACTGTCTATAAAAGCAAGCGTATTTCCAAAAACACGCACAGTCGACGTTCAACCGTCAACATGGCTTATACTTGCTCTGAGTGCGAACGCACGTTCACCAGACGTTACGATATGATGCGACACCAGAAAAATATACATGGGATTGAAGACTCTGAGGAGTCCGTTGAGGCGGATGCTGATACAGAGACTGCTGAGAGTATATCGACTGATACCGAAACAGAGATTGCTGAGAGTCTATCTAGTGATACGGAGAGCTTGACCTCAGATAGTCAGCCTACGTCCGTGGAAAGTGAGGCAGAACCTACCTACTGGGATCGTATTGTGACAGCAGCTATCAATACTTACGCTGCAGCGATCGAGGACGCCGGAGAGGATAATTTACAACAGGCGTACACCCAAATGCGCCCCCGCATCAGGAAAACAGCCATGGCGATCTATGAATAGTATACCTTACTACCGCTTGAAATGAAAGGCGACCCCACGCACAGGTCCATCATGAAGACCAAGCGTCACTTGGAAGAGGCTATGGGGCTACCACCCATCGAGGCCCTGGAAAATGCGATCAGAATGCGCAAACAACTGTTTCAGGACATGCTGCCCGAAGAATATCCAGGCCTGCCCGACGACGCTTAGGTCACACCAAGCAAAGATGGAACTTTCTGAAATGGCGACTTCTGATTGGACAAGAATACATCTAACGGACAGGAACGAATAGGACAGATGCAAATGGTGGCCTCTGATTGGGCAAGAGTCTTTTTGAGTTGTGAACATACCCAACGCGGCTCCCCCAGCGTGGGTATGATGTAACATTGGGGAAAATAAACTATATGAAAAAAAACTTGTTGTTGTTGTTGTTCTCTCAAGTGTCATCCTTGTTGTTGTTGTTGTTCTCTCTCCGGTCTATATCATGGCGTCAAGGCGTTATGTTAGAGCGTTAAGGCGTAACTACGAGCGTTGACGGACGTCACTGCATTTCGAAGAATTAGTGACAATTCCATGGAATATCTAGAAAATCAGAACTTCTGAGCTCCAGTATGGAGCTATGTGGGCTATATGGTACTTTTCCAAAAATTTCACCGTTTCGCTCCGGGACTCTTCCCATCGTGTTCTAAATGACGAGACGTGAAAAACAAGACCCCACAACCCATATCACAATGAACGTGTGTGAATTTCGCAGGATGGACCTACCCCTCCCATAGCCACCTATGGAGCTATATGGGCTATATGGTACTTTTCCAAAAAATTCACTATTTCACTCCGGGACCCTTCCCATCGTGTTCTAAATGACGAGACGAGAAAAACAAGACCCCACAACCCATATCACAATGAACGTGTGTGAATTTCCCAGGTTGGACCTATACCCCCATATAGCCAGTATGAGACTATATGGGCTATATGGTACTTTTCCAAAAATTTCACCGTTTCGCTCCGGGACCCTTCCTATCGTGTTCTAAATGACGAGACGTGAAAAACAAGACCAAACAACCCATATCACAATGAACGTGTGTGAATTTCCCAGGATGGACCTATACCCCCATATAGCCAGTATGGAGCTATATGGGCTATATGGTACTTTTCCAAAAATGTCACCGTTTCGCTTTGGGACCCTTCCCATCGTGTTCTAAATGACGAGACGTGAAAAACAAGACCAAACAACACATATCACAATGAACGCGTGTAAATTTCCCAGATTGGACCTATACCCTCATATATCCAGTATGGGACTATATGGGCTATATGGTACCTTTCCAAAAATTCCACCGTTGCGCTCCGAGACCCTTCCCATCGTGTTCTAAATGACGAGACGTGAAAAACAAATCCAAGCAACCCATATCACAATGAACGTGTGTGAATTTCCCAGGTTGGACCTATACCCCCCATAGCCAGCCTATAGGCCTATATACAGACCTCGGTGACTTTTCCAAAAAATTTCACCGATTCGCTCCGGGACCCTTCCCATTGTCATTTTCTTGGCGAGACGAGAAAAACGAGACCCCACAAGCCATAGTAAAGCCCACGAAAAAAATTGACCATCCCCATACCCCATACAGGCATTTTCCCTTATATTGTATAATACAGACCCCTATTGTAGGGGTAAAGTCCGTGTTCCGCTTTTTTATAGTTTCGGGAAAAAATCCTAATTTTACATGCACCCACCCCATTGACTTGATAGGCAGGCCCCGATAAGCCCGGGGACCGACATTAGCCCTTTCGGCTAGGGTTGATAGGGGTTTTCCCCTATTTTAGGGGTAAAGTCCGTATTCCGCTTTTTACATTTTCGGGAAAAAATTCTAATTTTACATGCACCCACCCCATTGACGTGATAGGCAGGTCCCAATAAGCCCGGGGACCGATATTAGCCCTTTTGGCTAGGGTTTTTGCCTATTTTAGGGTAAAGTCCGTGTTCCGCTTTTTATAGTTTCGGGATAAAACCCTTCACGAATGCTTCACTTTGATACCTCACTTGACCCAATCAGACCATGCAGCGTATTTGAAGTCTGGGGACTACTTTTTCTCCGCGGAAGCTTTTTTCCGCGACCGCATCACCGCCAGACCGCATTACCGCGGAGGAATACACACGCCCGATCTGGCGAAAAAAAAGGGGGAACCAAGAGTTACCTCCCCCTAGATTGGAACTCTTCTGTGTTATTTTGAGGGTTCCCGATTTGCCATTTCTAGCCATTTAACATAGGCAAATAACCTGCGCCACTTTCGTGTGCCCGAAAAAACTGCGGGTATCCGTGTTTTACCTACTACTGACGACAACTGAATTATGGATGACGGAATAGACGCTTGTAATTAGATACAAATCTAGAGAGCTATGATGGAAATGCTCTGACAACTCGAATATTGGTAATTGGTGAGCTATTTCGCTGTGACAACGTATGGGCGATCACTTCACGCTAAAGAGGATCCCCGGAAGGACAGTCCCAATGAAGATGAGCCCAGGGAGATGAAACGTACGGAGACACCACCCACTCAACACTTACCGAGCAACGAGCCAGTGTGTTGGTATATACAGTCGAGGAGGGCCTAGATATCCAGCCGGACCCCAGCGTTACGGTTTCACATACGCCTGACAACATCGAGCATTTCCAGGCAGATCCAGTGGATGCCCCCCAGTGATCTCTTACCGGACGCCTATCCATTAAGTGACATCTATCTACCCCATTGGTCCATGATCCGTCGATGTTTCCACCGTCATCGCCCTCTACTAGACATCTACAATTTCCGACTGACCGACCTCGCCCGTCTTCGCAGCTACGTGGAAGCCATCTTTCACCACCAAACTACGGCCTTCAAGTTGAATCTGGCGTTGGTTATGTGTTGCAGCATAAGGAGACAGACCAAGTGCGATGCTTTTATCCGAGCAGTAACATCCGGATATTTGACCAATCGTTTACCATCACGGATCGGGCGTCGCTAAAGCCCGTGCTGGACCAAGTGGACCAATTGGATGTCTTGAAATGGGCCCGGGCCCAACAACAACGCCCCAACACCCAATGGGTCGTAGAGAGGCTGACCATTGTAACGTTTTTCGTTATCAAGCTGACCGCCCACCCCATCACATGAATGTATTCACCCATGCACTGATAGATACTCAGAATGCGAAAAATACTATTTGAGGATATTTTGCCTCAACGGTATCCTGGCCTGTCCGACGACGATTAGAACGGATCAGAGCGAACATGGCTGAAAACGGAAATTTCTGAAATGGCGACTTTTGATTGGACAAGAGCAGCCGAGAATACGTCTAACGGGCAAGAACGAATATTACAGATGCAGCGGCAAATGGCGGCATCTGAGTGGACAAGAGCCTACTGGAATTATAAACATACCCAAAGAATGCCCACTTTGGCTACTACTCCTACTGATGACGTCACCAATGACGTCACAGCAGACGTGAACATCCCTCAAATCATGTTCTACACCCCGAGAGCTTCACTTTGACACCTCCCACGACACATTCGGACCACGGATGATCCCTCATTACACCAAACACCTTCTTTCGCACCCCCAGAATGCCCACTTTGTCTACTATTCCGACTGATGACGTCACCAATGACGTGAACACCCCCAAATCGTGGTCTACTTATGCAAGGGCTACAAGATGACACCACCCACGACCCATTCGGACCAAAGATGGTCCCTCTCTACCCTGAATGCACTCCATTGCAACCGTAAAATGGCCGCTTTCCCCCACTACTTCTACTGATGACGTCACTGGTGACGTGGGCATCCATCAAGTCTTGGTCTACATCACGAGGCGCATCCCACGACACATTCGGACCACAGATTGCTCCTCTCTACCGCTAAAACCTTCCTTAACACCCCCAGAATACCAACTTTGGCTACTACTCCTGCTGACGTCACCGATGCCGTGAACATCCCCAAATTGTGATCTACACCCTGCGGGCTACAAGATGACACCTCCCACGACACATTCGAACCACGGATGGTCCCTCTCGACCCCTAACACCTTCCTTCACACCCCCAGAATGCCCGCTTTGGCTACTACTCCGACTGATGACGTCACCATTGACCTCACAGATGACATGAACATCCCTCAAATCGGGGTCTACACCACGAGAACTACAAAATGACACCACACGCGACATATTCGGACCAAGGATGCACCCCCAAAATGCCCATTTTCGCTACTACACCCCCAGAATGCCCACTTTGGCTACTATTCCTACTGATGACGTCACTGATGAGGTGGGCATCCCTCAAGTCGTGGTCTACACCACGAGAACTTTAATTTGACACCTCCCACGACACATTCGGACAACGGATGGTCCCTCTCTCCCCCAAACATATTCTTCCACTCCCCAGAATACCCACTTTGGCTACTACTCCTACTGATGACATCATCATTGACGTCACAGATGACATGAACATCCCTCAAATCGTGGTCTACACCACGAGAGCATCACTTTGACGCATCCCGCGACACATTCGAACCAGGGATGGTCCCTCTCTACCCCTAACACCTTCCTTCACACCCCCAGAATACCCACTTTGGCTACTACTCCTGATGACGTCACCAATGACGTCACCGATGCCGTGAACATCCCCCAAATCGTGGTCTAAACCCCGAAGGCTACAAGATGACACCACCCACGACCCATTCGGACCAAAGATGGTCCCTCTCTATCCCAAATGCACTCCATTAGGGTACCAAATAACTACTCCTACTGATGACGTCACTGATGACGTGGGTATCCCTCAAGTCTTGGTCTACATCACGAGAGCATCCCTTTGGCGCATCCCACGACACATTCGGACTACGGATTGCCCCTCTCTACCCCTAAAGCCTTCCTTAACACCCCCAGAATACCAACTTTGGCTACTACTCCTGATGACGTCACCAATGACGTCACCGATGCCGTGAACATCCCCCAAATCGTGGTCTAAACCCCGAGGGCTACAAGATGACACCTCCCACGACCCATTCGGACCAAAGATGGTCACTCTCTACCCCAAATAACTTCATTTACACCCCAAGAATGCCTACTTTCGCTACTACTCGTACTGATGACGTCACCGATTACGTCACAGATGCTGTGGACATCCCTCAAATCGGGATCTACACCCTGAGAGCTACAAAATGACATACCGTACGACACATTCGGACCAAGGATGGTCCATCTCTACCCCAAACACACCCCCACGCACCCCACAAAACGTCCACCCAGCGCTATATACCCACTACGCATGCACACAGTGACTTTTTAAAAATATTTCAACCAATCGCTCCAAGACCCCGTCCATCGTGTTCTACGTAGTGAGACGAGAAAAACAAGATCCCACAACCCATTTCGCAATGTCCAGGCGTGAATTGCCCAGTCCACTGAACTGAACCAGTATGGGCATCCAGACCTTCCCGAACTTTCCAAAAAATGTCACCGCTTAGCTTCTAGACCCCTTCCATCGTGTTCTACAACTCGAGGTGAAGAAAACAAGATCCTACAACCCATAGTAAAATCCACACAAAAGATGATCACCCCTATACCCCATACAGGCATTTCCCATATAGATGCAAATGTTCGAATCAGGGGAGATGACCCGGAATTTGCGCCGCATAGGGTTCGCCCAGTCAGAGTTGTCTTCCTTGCCTCTAGAGGGCAGCACGACCGATGTCGTGATGCCAAAAGGGAAACCACAAAGCAAGCGCCGCCATTTTGTATGTTTATTTTTTGCGGAAATATACTGGACAATAAACGCTCGACCCTGGGGTCGCACGGATGCTAGACTGGTCATAATAACATAGTACAGCACCTATAGGTTATTTTTATTACTATAACTCTTACTTCCCATGGTTTCAGGTATTTTTTTTCGTGGCAGTACCCCCTCGTGTATTGCGCTCTGTGGACTGGGTTCCCCATTGGCCATTTAGGCTGGGCATAGTGCTGGCGATATTGTCATGGACCATGTTTCGGGAGATTCACATTGCCAGTCACTGGGATCTTATGTTGGGGCTGATCACTCTTGCTGGGTCGTTGATCGGAAGTCACCTTTGACCCGGAAGTCACCTTTGACCCGAAAGTGACCTCTGACCCAGATGTGACGTCATCGTGACGTCTTTGCCACGTCATTGTCACGGACCATCATTTGGGACCATCATTTTCACTAATGGATTTAGCCTTTATATACTACTACCATACTTGCCAGTGGTACCAACGGCTTTCCATTAATCGTTGCAACGAAGGCGGGAAAAATTGAGAAAATTCTGGTCTTTGGCAGGGAGATTACGTCTACGGATCGGGACTTTTTTTTATTTAGGAGCCTGTAGCCTAAAGGTGATATTCGGGACATTTTTTTTATTTACGAGCTTGTAACCTAAAGGTGATATTGGGTCACATTTGGCAGCAGATAACTCTGTTGGCCCAATTCCTGGTTATCTCCCCTGATTCGCACAGTTCTGCCCCTAAATGGTACCCAATATCCCCTTTTACTACTTATCAATGTTAATTTTTATCGCACCGGTTCATGTCCGAGAACCGCCGGCAATGTCCGGCCATCTACGGGAATATAATGGTCGATAAGCCTTTATCCGCCCTTCCAAAGCATCAAGCGGCGTCTACGTAAGAATACAGCAAGAGTTATATGCCCCCGAATACTATTTTTTTAGTTCTTCAGTTACCGTACTTCAATGTTAATACATCTCCCGGAATGCACGTAATCAAATATGTTCCCCGAAAATATCGCCAGCTATATGCGCAGCATAAACGGTAAGTGGGGAACCCTCAGTTTCTCCACATAGCCATACAGCAAGACGGGAATCCGCCTGGTCCTAGCTGGAGTCGAACCCATATTGCGCGCTTCAGAAGCGGGCACGGTATCCACTGCACCATGAGTCAGCCCATACTAGGTAAGGTTGAAAATACCTTAATATACCTACGCGGGCAGATCTATATACGGCTATGCTGTAGGCCCAATCGGAAACCACGCACGGACATTTGCGGTGTGGAAGTATTGGTGTGCTCCTTTTTTCTTTTTGTGGATTTTACTATGGGTGTGGCACCTTGTTTTCTTTGTCTCGCGATGTAGAACACAATGGCAGGGGTCTCGAGGCCAGGGTTGACTTTCGCTGTTAAGTTCAGGCAGGTCTGGGGTGAACTTGTTAGGGCCATTCTGGCGCACTGGACAATGTTTGTCCACGGGGGAACCCACTCATGGACATTTGCGGTATGGAGTGTGGCCCCTTGTTTTTTCTCTCTCACCAGGTGGAAGACGATGGAAGGGATCTCGAGGCCATGCGTTTACTTTTGCTGAAAAATGCTGATGACGCATGCGCAGTAGGCAGGCAGATCGAGATGGACGTTTTGGGATCTAGGTGGACCCATAATTGTCCGACTGGGTCGTGTGAGTTATCAGTAAGCGTCCAACTGGATGGGTGTGGGGTGGGAATATCAGTAGAAAAAGGGTATTTGAATGGACTTTTTGGGGTTGCGTTGGGTCAATAGTGGTCCGACTGGACGGTGTCATCGTGAAGCTCTCGTGGGGGACCATCCGGCTGGACTAGTGTGTCGTCCGTTTTCAACATTCTGTGCATGCGCAGACAGGGAATTGAGGGCACTGGAATGAATGTTTTGGAGTGGAGATGGACCCATAGTGGTGTGAATGGGTCGGGGAGGGTATCAGTTTGAAGCTCTCTTGGGGAAGCATCCGACTGGATGGGTGTGTAGTCCGGTTTCATCATTCTGCGCATTCGCAGTCTGTCCGTAATGTAGAAAGTGGGCATTTTGGATGTGCGCAGGAGTCTGTTTGAGCAATGAAGGGGTTATTTCTCATCCAAAGATGGCGTGTAGGGTCTCATCTTGATGCTCTCGTGATGTAGACCACGACTTGGGAGATGTCCATGTCATCTGTGACGTCATCAGTAGGAGTAGTAGCGAAAGCGGGCGTTTTGGGGATGCATGGGGTGTGTTTGAGTGATTGAGGGACTGATTCTTGGTCCTAATAGGCCGTGCAGGATGTCAAATTGAAGACCACGGTGTGTAGACCACGACTTGAGGGATGATCACGTTACCTGTGGCGTCATTGGTGACGTCATACGTAGGAGTAATGGCCAATGTGGTCAATTTGGGGGTGCGAAGGGACGTGTTTGGGGTAGAGATGAGCCATCTTTGGTCCAAATGGACCGTGTGGGGTGTGATCTTGTAGCTCTCTGCATGTGGACGACGACTGGTATGGTTTTTGTTGGAAGGCTCATCATGTTACGCATGCGCAGTTTGGTAGTAGTAACGAAAGAGCGCATTTTCGGCGTGAACAATGATACCTTCAGGCAATCTAGGGACCATCTTTGGTCCAAATGTATCGTGTGGGGTATCATATAGATTACAACACATCTAAGGGAAGTGGGGAGTGGTGCCGACATACTGACAGAGCCACATTACAAGCGTCAGATCCGTCATCCATAATTCAGCCGTTGTCCATTAGAGAATATCCGCGCCCATAATCCAAAGACCTATTCCATATAACAGTATTAGCACCAAATTCAAAAAGACAATCATAGTATACATAAACATAGACTTGTTTCCTGCAAGAGAGATGCGGTCAACAGTTTTCAATGATGCCGGCAAGATATCATGATGTTCCAAAAATATCAAACCCGTATCGCTGATCAGTATTCTTAATCCATAATATTCGTTGCGAAGTCGTCATCCAAAGAATGATGTATCTTAGTCACGCTTTGATTGTGCCTGTTCATATGAGTACCATGAGGATCTTGAAGTACATGACCTCACAGCATAGTCTTCTAGTTAACCTATTCTAAAGCACATACCAAGAATCTAACGAATCGTGATATGTGTTGTATCTCAGGTACGCTTTTATTGTACCTGTTCATGTGGCAACGGCCCCTAGCACCGGCATAAGCGGTATTAGATACAAATCTAAAGAGCTATGATGGAAATGCTCTGACAACTCGTATATTGGTAATTGGTGAGCTATTTCGCTGTGACAACTCCACCAGCAGAATCTCGCCATATACGCTCTCGTGGTGTAGAGCACGACTTGAGGGATGTCCATGTCATCTGTGACATCATTGATGACGTCATCTATAGGAGTAGTAGCGAAAGCGGGCATTTTTGGGGTGGGCTGGAACGTCTTTGAGCGATTACGGGAATATCCTTGGTCCAAATGGACCGGTTGGGGTATCAGATTGAAGCACTGGTGGGGTAGAGTTAGACTGGGGTGTATTTTATCCGCAGTCGTGTCAATCTGCGCATGCGCTGTTGGGGTGTAGTATAGAAAGATTGCGTTGGCAAGTTGTGTGTAAAGAGCATTTAACGCCCTATTGCCCTACTTATTTGTTCCCCCGGGTAAAATTTAAGGGGGTAATTGGTCAAGTGACGATCACGGGGAGGTTCCGGCACTTCCGGTCACGTGACATTTGGGGCATGTATTCCTCCGCCGTGATGCGGTCGGGCAGTGATGCGGTCGAGGGAAGTAACCTCCGCGGACAGAAAGTAGTCCCGTGAGTGGAGTGCGTCGTCCCTCCGTCACCCATCCGGGTAATCACACAACCAATATATTCGCATATTTGTAATCCCAGAGAATATATCAATCACACAACCAATATATTCACATATTTTTATTTCCCCATCGTTCCTCAATCACCCATCCGGGTACCCTGGTTTTTACATCCGGGACCTCTTCAACATCCGGGTTTTTACATCCGGGGACCGTGGAACATTCGTGAACATCCAGGTACTCTTCAACATCCGAGGTTTTCCTCTCTGGGATCGGCAATGTCAGGCCCTCTCCGAGACAATATATGGCCTTTATCCGCCTTGCCGAAGCATCAAAGGACTGCACAGGGCCCGCGACAATATTACCATCTATTTGCCCATGTTAAATGGCCAGTGGGGAATCCTCAGTGTCTACATACAGCGAGAAACCGTATTGGTACGAAAAAATACCTGAAACCATGGGAAAGAAGACTTATAGTAATAAACATAATCTGTAGGTGTTGGACGAGTGTCCACTCGCCGTCTTCCTGGTCTTTACCCGCACCTCGAACTCTCTAGTTTTTTCACTCCACCTGTGGCTCTTGTAACTTGCCATCTTCCATCCTCGTCAAAATTTTGTGCTGGAATGTCCGCTCTTAACCTAGACCAAAACATATACTTGGTTTGTGGGCTGATGGGGCCAAAATGGTCCGAATGAACTCCCAGAGTGAGTGAGGGAGTGAGTGAGTGAGTGAATGAGCTGTCCCAAAGTGGATATTTTGGGGGTGTGAGGGAAGGTGTTCGGGGTAGAAATGGACCATCCTTGGTCCGAATGCGTCGTGTGAAGTGACATCTTGTAGCAACGCTCGCCAACGCCAAGCTCAACGCTTCAACGCCCTGGTGAATTAGCCCAAAAGCTCTGATTTTCATGTAATTGTCACTAATTCATTGGAAATGCAGTGATCTCTGTTTCGGTATCAGTCGATAGACTCTCAGCAATCTCTGTTTCGGTATCAGTCGTGCCTCGGAGTCTTGAATCCCAGGTATATTTTTCTCGTATCGCATCATATTCGTTCGCACTTAGAGCATGTATAAACCATGTTAACGGTTGAACGTCGGCTGCGTGTTTTGGGAATACACTTGCTTTATAGACAGTAACGCCCGTCAACGCTTAGCTTAACGCTTCAACGCCCTGGTGAACTAGCTCAGAAGCTCTGATTTTCATGGAATTGTCACCAATACATCGAAATGCAGTGACGCCCGTCAACGCCCGTCGTTACGCCTTAACGCCCGTCTCAACGCCTTAACGTCCTATCTTTACGCCTTAACGCCCGCCAACTAGCCGTCGCTGGTTCCGGCGTGAGCGCTCATGGTCCATAGCCCGGCATCAAGGATGGCTGTCATAGTCCAGTAGTGGTGGGTGATAGCACACCTCTCCATCGAGTCCACTCTGTCAAGGACTGCTTCTGTGAACTCTTTCAGGATCTGACGTCGCCCCTCGTTGTCGTCGCCATCTCCAAACATGGACCGAATCACTGCTCTGTAACCCGTGAGTGAATTAACTACGGTCGCATGCTGTAAAATGCGAATCGCATGGAGATGGGGTTCCGTCATGGCTCTGCAACAATAGGAATGGAGGTGTGGGGTCCAGAGGGCCGTGTTTTATAGACCATGTCACACATGCGCTCCTATACGTAGCTCTACGGGTGTAGTCCGTAATAAGTACTATTCTGATTGGTTAGTCCAAAAAGAGAGCAACAACAACAGCAACATCAAAGATTACAGATCAATCCTTTTATTATCCCCTTCATCACAGCACATCCACGCTAGGGGAACTGCTATAGGTGTGCTTACAATTCACTTATACTATTGTCCGTGTATTCAGAAGTTCATTGTGCTGATCTCAGAATGATGAGGGACACGAGTTAATCCCGAGTTAATACAGACACCACCACGCACCACTATTACCATCACCCACTGGTTCTACCACCACCACACAATACCACCACCACCACCACCACCGCCGGGCGTTAAACCGGAAGTGACCTTTAACCTCTGCGGAGGAAATTGAGGCCCTTGACCTTTGACCTTAGAATCCGTTTACGTGACCGGAAGTGACCTTTGGCCCCTGCGCATGCATACAACACCGGATAATAATGGTGCGAAGGGGTTAAAGGTCACTTCTAGTGACGTGACCGGACTCTAAGGTCAAAGGGCCTCAACTTCCTCCGCAGAGGTTAAAGGTCACTTCCGGTTCAACGCCCGGGGGTCAGAGCTTTTGGGATAATTCATCAGGGCGTTGAGCTTGGCGTTGGCGGGCGTTGCTACAAGATGCCACTTCACACGACGCATTCGGACCAAGGATGGTCCATTTCTACCACAAACACCTTCCCTCACACCCTCAAAATGTCCACTTTGGGACCGCTCACTCACTCACTCACTCTGGGAGCTCATTTGGATCATTTTGGTCCCATCAGCCCACAAACCAAGTACATGTTTTGGTCTAGGTTAAGAGCGGATATTCCAGCACAAAATTTTGACGAGGAAGGAAGATGGCACGTTCGAGATGCGGATAAAGACCAAGAAGACGGCGAGTGGAGACTCGTTCAACACCTATAGATTATGTTTATTACTATAAGCCCGCCCCCTGTACAGACCTTTTGGTCTTTGATATATGTTGGCATTTGTGGGAAGTTGATGCTGGGTCGACATCGGGCCTTACAGACTAGTCTTTTGTATTAATTGCCGTCATTTACATCTGACGACGACACAGCTCACCAATCTCCAATGCACCAGTTGTCACAGCGAAACAGCTCACCAATTACCAGTATACGAGTTGTCAGAGCATTTCCATCATAGCTCTCTAGATTTGTATCTAATACCGCTTATGCCGGTGCTAGGGGCCGTGTGGTCATATCAACCAAGTTGCCACATGAACAGGTACAATAAAAGCGTACCTGAGATACAACACATATCACGAATCGTTAGATTCTTGGTATGTGTTTTAGAATAGGTTTACCAGAAGATTATTCTGTGAAGTCATGTGACGCAGTCAGTATGTCGGCACCTCTTCCCACTTCCCTTATATGTGTTGTAATTCCCATGGTTTCAGATATTTTTTCGTACCAATACGGTTTCTCGCTGTATGTAAACACCGAGGGTTCCCCATTGGCCATTTAACATGGGCAAATAGATGGTAATATTGTCGGGGACCCAGCGCAGTCCATTGATGCTTCGGCAAGGCAGACAAAGGTTATATATTGTCCCGGAGAGGGCCGGACATTGCCGATCCCAGAGGGGAAAAAACCCAGATGTTGAACAGTACCCGAATGTTCACGAATGTTTCACGGCCCCCGGATGTAAAAATCCGGATGCTGAAGAGGTCCCGGATGTAAACACCAGGGTACCCGGATGGGTGACTGAGGAACGACGGGGGATTACAAATACGTGAATATATTGGTTGTGTGATTGATATATTCTCTGGGATTACAAATATGCGAATATATTGGTTGTGTGATTACCCGGATGGGTAATGGAGGGACGGCGCACTCCAGTCACGGGACTACTTTCTGTCCGCGGAGGTTTCTTCCCTCGACCGCATCACCGCCAGACCGCATCACCGCAGAGCAATATAAGCCCCAAATGTCACGTGACCGGAAGTGCCGGAACTATAGTGAACTTCTGTGGCCTCCACGTGATCGTCACGTGACCAAGTACCCCTTTAAATTTTATCCGGGGGGACAAATAAGTAGGTCAATAGGGCCTTAAATGCTCTTTACATACTAGTTTGGCATAGATGTTTTGTAGTTAAGGTGGACCCATAGCGGTCCGAATGGATCGTGGAGGGTATCAGTTTGAAGCTCTCATCGGGGAGCGTCCGACTGGTGTGGAATAAAAGTAGCGCAATGGTGCGCATTGGCAGGCAAGGAATGGTGGGGAAAGGGCATTGGAATGGACGTTTTGGGGTCGAGGTGGGCCCATAGTGGGCGTATTGGGTCGGAGAGGATATCAATGTGAAGCGCGCCTCCAGGCCGATCAAGTAAAGGGTGGGTGCATGTTTTCACAGATAAAAACACCCGGAGTCATAGAAATGAGAATATTGTTGTTGTTGTTGAGATAGTGTAGTCTCAATTTCGGGGAAGTAAAATTCAAGGGAAGTAATCCAGTTTAGTAGTACAGAAAGCAGAAACTGTCAGGGCTAATTTTTCGGGGAATTTTCTGAGCTCTTATGCGCGCGATGACGTCACTTCCGGCGATGCCCAGTGATGACGTCACCGTCATCATCGGTCAAGGGCCTATGGTCAAAATATGTGCGTGTGATTGGATGGTTGACAATGCGTAAAGGCGTTGAGATGGGACGTTAAGGCGATGGGACGGGTGTTAAGGCGCAAAGATAGGGCGTTACGGCGTTGAGACGGGCGTTAAGGCGTAGCGACGGGCGTTGACGGGCGTCACTGCATTTTGATGAATCAGTGGCAATTCCATGGAATATCTAGAAAATCAGAGCTTCTGAGCTATTTCACCAGGGCGTTGAAGCGTTAAGATAGGCGTTGGCGAGCGTTACGATAGTGCGTTAAGGCGTTCAGTGGAACAATTCATTGGAAGCGTTAAGCTGGGCGTTGGCGAGCGTTACTGCCCATAAAAGCAAGCGTATCCTAAAGACGTGCACAGTTGACGTTCCATTCAGCAGACACTCTACAACGATGTTCACGTGTACGACTTGCTCAAAGCCCTTTGATCGCCTAGACAGTTTACGTCGTCACACACGTGCACGCCACGAAGTATCCACGCATACATATGCAGAGTGTGATAGTCTTTAAGCATCCTAGCCAATTTGATCCTCGCGAGCCAGTATATCAATCGATAGGTTACGATCGATACACTGGCTTGGTTAGTTAAAGATAAAAATAGCTCGAGGGGTTTCCACTATAACCGAACCAATCAGTAAGCGCGCTGAAGCAGCTCATCAGGTCAATCCGCAGCGAGGTTTGAGTTTTGACTGGTTTGAATTTCATCCCCGCCCAGATTACCTTTGAAATCGACATCGGGTGTCAAAGCGAAAACCGCAGCCTTCAGATACCGACACGCTAATTCCAAACAACCGCTGGGGATGAAATGTATGAGATTGTCTAAAAGACGCAACGACTCGAGAACTCATCCGAATCACAAAAAGGTCCATGCAGGTAAATCCTTTTAGGGATTACCTGGACTTGTGCAGATGAGTCAATTGAGACGTCACCAAAGTGCCATACACTGATCACGCTCGCCACTCTCGAGATCGGATATTTCAGTTCCCATGGAAATACATTCTCGAATGGAAGAACCCTTTCTCTGATACTCCCGAGTAATCTATAAATAGGACAGGGGTTTTCCCAGAAAATTCCCCGAAAAATTAACCCTGACAATTAGAGCGATGGCCTACGAAACAGTGGTTTTCCCAGCAAAACCTTCGAACAAAGTTCCGGCGTAGAGCGATGACGACATCGGGGATCACCAAGTCTCAACATGTTTTATTCCGTAGTGTGAATGCATTTGATACATACACCCACACGTTAGTATTATATAACAGCATGGTACAATCTCTCACCAAAGGTGAAAAACTGCTATGCTAGGGCGCTAAGGCGAGCAGTCAGTCTGACTCGCCCCCACGAGCGCTGCCCACCTTCCACGGCCCATCCGGATTATTTCTACTACTACCCGACTGCGCATTCGCAGAATGATGTGACTTCCAATAACAGCCAGCATAGTCGGACTCTCCCCCACGAGCGTTGCCCACCTCACACGGCAGGTTATTGTGTCAGAAGTGGGATTCGAACCCACGCCCGCATGTGCAGACCAGTATACCACTACCCGGGGAAGCCAATTTCATGGATCTTGAGACTGGCGCCTTGGACCACTCGGCCATCCTGACAAACGTTGGTTATCGTGGTCATAATGATTCATATTTGCACAATGGTTTTACAACATGGTGAAGTATAACGAAAAAGGAGAGTGTCAGGAGTGGGATTCGAACCCACGTTCCCACATATGAGGACCAGCACTTAAGACTGGTGCCTTAGACCACTCGACCATCCTGACCAACGCAGGTTATGATGGACATAATGAGTCAAATATAGAGCTACACCCCGCACTACCCAATTCGACCAATAGTGTTCCACCTGGACCCCAAAACGTCCATTCCAATGCCATTCAAAAATTTGCATATGGCCTCTGTGACTTCATTTCCGGTTCCGGTCATGTGACCGGAAGTGACCCTTAAACTCTGCGCACCATTTTTATTCGTAAGTCTAAAGTGCACTTTAGAGCAAATTGAGGCCAATCGACCTTTGACCTCTGAGTCCGGTCACGTGACCGGGAGTCACCTTTGACCCTTTCGCACCATTATCCGATATTGTGCGCATGCGCAGGGGTCAAAGGTCACTTTCGGTCACGTGCTCTTTAAGTGCACAAAGGCCAAACGGTACGAAGATCACCTAACTATACTACTGGTCACCATACTCGTAAAAAAAATATGGCAGCCGAAAGCATGTATACCACTTAAAAGCTATAACACAGAAGACACAGGGAGATTTGAATTTTTTCTTGCTTGACGCTCAATAAATCAAACTTTCCGAGGTCAAATTTCCCTCATTTTGCTATATAATTAGTAATAAATTGCTTCCTTAGCAAATATTAGCGTTATAACAGATAAACTGAGCCTTTCCAGTCATATTCCCAGGAGGGGATGGGGGCGGTGAATCTGAGTGGGGGTAGGGAATAATATTGGAGGTTCATTTATTAGCCATTTACAAGTTTCCTTTTTGTTGAAAGTGACAAAGAGTGAATTTGGGGGGATTTCAGAGGCATAATTTTGTATTATACACTAACGACCGCTACTGGTAAAACCCATAAATGGTTCTTGTGTCTTTTGTTGATTTTTATCCCATTTTGAGATATCTGGGTACTTTTTGCAGGAAATTCAGCTTGTTTTGAAAAATTTGACAAATCACCATGTTACAGTCCCATAAGACCAGGAAAATGAACGTCCACTACTCCCTTAAGCTGAGTATGGAAATTGCTGTCCTTTGTATTAGCAAGAAGGGGAGAAACCCATAAGTAGGTTCATACTTGCATGAAGTACAGGCGGTGAATTTAAACAAGGCCCCTGCATCAACGCCCACAACGACTTCGCGAGAAAACCAGTCAGTCGGACAGGGAGGGGTGCGTGGAACGCCAAAGTTTTGTGACAGTCCCACTGCCCGGTATTAAACTATTTATTGTTTTATGTGAAAATACGACGCGCTCACTATGTTTTTTGTGTTTTATTTATTTATTTATTTTAATTATTATTATTTGTTCGGTTGAATAGTTGACAAACTGCGAATGCTAGAATTTTATAACAGGCCTACTTGTATCAGACTAAAGAGCAGCAGCGCGTCCAAGTTGGTCATTGGCCGCTACTGAAAGGCCGGTCTCCGCTAAAGAAATCTTGGTAACTCACTCCTAAATATATGTAAGAACACTATTTAAATTTAGCAAGTCTTACTGATGTGTTAATATTTGTAAGAAACTAGTTATTGTTGTATGAGAAAACACGAAACGCACAATATGAATTTATTTATCTATTTTTTGTTTGGTTCGATTGAATATTTGACAAACTGCACATGATGACATTTTATAATAGCCCTACTTGTATCAGACTAAAGAGCAACATCGCCCCCAGGTTGATCATTGACGGTACTGGTACCGAAATAAATCTATTGGTCTCCACGAAAATGGGTATTGGCCGGACACTCGATTCCTCACACTCCTACATTTGTAAGAACAATATTTAAATTTAGCAAGCCTTAATGATGTGTTAATATACCACGACGCCCGGTGGCTATTAAATATGTTAAGTCAATCGATATCAAGTCCATAATGATATAAACATTCCTCATGCATATGAATATCTTATCTTTTACGCGTCAATTCTTGACCTCATTCCATATTAATTTCACCGGTTTATCTCTTCACTCCGCGTAATCGTGCTTGGAATTCCCGTGCTTGTATCACGGCACACGTGCGAGATGATTTTCTCTCTCATTCATGGTGTATGCTGCACTGTAGTCCGCTGCAAGAAGCCAGTTTTGTGGCTCGTATCCAATTGCCAGGTTTGGAGCTCATTACCATATTCAGTCCGACACGCCTGAAATAGACTGACACAGAGGGCGACTAGCCACGCGACCACTAAATCGCGCAGGCGCAGCAGGAACCACGTGTACCGGCGTATCGACCGAACTGACAGTTCCAGCGACTCAAACAGCCGAGCCGAGACAGATAGCAAATGCATACATGTACACACCAACGACAGATTGCAATATCAATAGAAGTGTTCAGTATTGCTTAATAATCTCATCAAATTATGTATACATGTATGTATGTATGTATGAGCATGTTCCATTCTAATCAAAGCTAAATTATCGATCGGGACTGACGCAACTTACCTTTATTATAAGCTTTATTGCTGTATACCTATTTGAGTACCGGTATCGTAACTTTTAGTAAAATGCATCATCCCTACTCACGGTTCGTCCGACAAAACCGAGTAGGAAGAATGCAGACCTGCATGGGAGATGGTGAAATGAACCATCTGTAAACTCTATAGATACATTCTGAGTATAATTAGGTTAAGAGGGTTGTTAGCCCTGCTTTACTCACTCTTCCGGGTGAGTGAGAGAACCAATTGCGAGCAAAATCTTCGACATACATGAATGGAGATGACTTTATTTTCCCGAAAAATTCAAACTGTAAAATCTCTATATTCCACCTGAATGAAACAATTCTTTTTTTTTTGCTCTGGCAAAATTTCGTTTTATGCCTTTGAAAGTATTAAAATGGAAATTATTTCAAATAATTTATCTCAGCTGTGATAAGAATGCGTGAAATTTCAAAAGTTTCCATGAACTTCATGCACTATCGGTGGCACGCTGTACCAGCACTGGAATGATTGGCAATGTCTTATCTGCCGGACCTTTTTTGAAGACGTTGGCGGCACCATACTACTCATTATATATGGCGCGTATTTATTTTCTAGCATTGTGAAATTGGTGGCACAGGCGGTAAACCGGCTTGAGGCCAGTTTTTAGCGTTACTGTGCATCATTTGATCTGCTCGCCTCTCAAGAAATCAATATAATCTAATAGACTGCGAATTAGTTCCACCGATGCCATCTACGGTTTCAGCTAGTGTGAATGACTATGCCTGTGCTCAAATCTCAATGCATCATCTCATTCAAGACTATATGTCCACCTAGAAGTTGAAATATTTGTTTAATGTAATAAAAAATCTTCACAGTATATATTCGAAGAAATAATACACAAATATCAGAACATCCCCCTCGTACTGTAATACCTATATTCTATAGGCCTATATAGTCTATTATATTGCGACATGCGGCCAATTTTCGGAAAGAGTGAGGAATAATAGTATTATATCACTGAACAATTTTTTTCTTAAAATTTAAGGAATATTCCCAGACTATTACACCAGTGGAATATTCCTTAAAATTCAATAAGGAATATGCCGTAGCATGTTAACGAAATTCCTTAACATGGTAAGGAATATTCCTTAGTTATGTTGAGGAATATTCCGCTGGTGTAATAGTCGGGGGATATTCCTTATATTTTTAAGGAATTTATTTTTCTGTGTGGCCATTTCACTCTGACTGAAATCCACAAGCACCCTGTCGTAAAATAAACCCCACTACAGCCCTGCATAGAGTTGCACATTGCTTGATTACCCCTAGTGGAGCCCCTCAGCACACCGTTGAGATAACGGTTCAAGGCGCGTGTCGATAAAATCACCGTGGTTCGTCTGGTTAGAATTCCAGTCTATGTTTAGAACGGAGGGGGTGGTCAGTCTCCATGTGATGTCAGTTACTTCATCATATACGCTGCATGTGAAGAAATGTTGTCATGGACAAATACATTCATACATGATATCAACAAATATCGCAGTTCCTCGTTGCTATGGTAATCAGTATGAGATTGCCATCCGCTTCATGATGTAACGATTGTATATTACATCCACGTGATTTAACCAGAGCACGCTTTTTACGCAGTAAAACATGAAAGTTTCACGTTTTCATCCCGCATTTCATGCTAATCCCTTTTCTTCTAGAAACTCACCGCCTTCAGGAAATAGGGGTCGAGTTCCATTTTCTTTATCGGTACTCCTGTCCAACGTTGACAACCTTAAGAATGTTGTTTTTCTCTATTAGACCAAATGTAATGAAGTCCGGAGAACTCCAAACAGCTGATAAATGTATTTCAGTTTGTTTTATAAGAGGAGGTATGCTTTTGCGTACTTGTTTAAATCTGGGATAAAGCATTGTATCCGAGATTAAATTTGCAATATGTATTTCATGGGAATCCTCTTCAAATTGCATTTTTGTGTTTGTTTGCTCATTTTATTTCATTTTATTTTATGTCAAAATTCATGGAATGCATGTCTATACCCATTTTGTTATGTTTGTCCTTAATATTATAAAATAACCTAATTAATGGGGAAAAAGTAATAATTGTGAAAAGATTAAAAAGATGTACAGTCTATATCTTCCTTATACATACTGTACCTCTCCTATCAACCTCAGCTGGTGATTAAAAGTGTACTAAAATTTTTTGATCTGCATGTGAAAATCACACACATGTACCGGTAATATATGCGTATAGACCCTCGCAGACTGATAAGACATTATTCTGGAAAAGTATTCAAACACGAATAACGATATATATACCATCTTTATTATTTTATTTTTTTTGTCTATAATATGTAATTAATAAATTATCTGTCTGCGACGGCCTTGAGCCTACAGTCTATCGCCTTCGATATTAAACACGGTTTGTTAATCGACAACGATTTATTTCCCATGCAATAACATAATGACATAATCTGAATGAGGTGTGAATGACCGATAATGTGTATGTTAACGTGTCCATTCACCATCACCCGCGATCACCAATGTCACACAAGCACTCACACGTATCGTTTTCAACATCGTGTTACAAATTTCAATATTGGCATGCGATTTTCAAGTCCATGCTTTCTTGTGATAGTTAAGAAATCACTCTTATTCTCTACCATTTTGACGACCAAGTGCAACTAAAATGTTTCCAGTAATGGAAAATGGAGATGGGTGGGAATTGGGGAGGAGGGGGAGGCAAAAATTTCATCACCAGATGCCTTGATGGGACATTCCCGTTTTGAAGAAGAAGAAGAAAAAACCAAATACATCGACATTTAACCTGCAAAAGCTTCATTTGGATTTTCAGAGAACCACTGCAAAACCAATATCCTGATTTTCAACAAAAAATGAGAGCCGCGAAAAAAAAAAACAAAAAAAAAACAAAACAACGCACCAATTCTTAGCCTAAAGTGTAAAATTGAACCCATGTGCGGATGCAAAATGTATAGGCCTAAGCTATATGAAGCCCGGTCCAAGCAGACTGCATTCTGATTTATTTGTTACATATTATTGAAAAATAAAGGCAAAATCACTGTACAACATAAACCACGCGTAGTGCCTGTAGTCTTTTATATCTCTCCTCCATCTTCCAGAATATTATGTATAAATAATAAAGCATCCGTCTTTGAAGGCCGTCCGATTATCTCTATAATTGGCAATCCTTAACTTTCTGAGCACTGGTTCCTGCGCACTATACGTATAGTTTAAAAAAGATGATTCAGTACAACTGCATATTCCCGGATATATACATGATGGATTGAATTATTTATTTGATGTAAATATTTTCTTGCTTTAGTATTTGCAGTGGTAAATGAAATGGGTGTACAGCCGTATGAGACAGGCCTTCTGGATGTTCTTTCTTTCTTTCTTTCTCGAAAATGCCAGAATGTAGATGAATCGACGATTTTTTTTTATCAGAATATATTTAAGGTTCTGAATCTGGTGTCTCCACTTGATATACCGAAAGTTCTATTTTTTTATTTTTGTTTTCAAACAGGCCTACCATGTCAGGAAAATTAGATCAACGTGTAAAAAAAAACAACAACAACAAAACACACACAAACAAACACATACACACACAAATGGGGGGTAGTTGATCGAACAGAAAATATATCAGTATCTGCCTTGATCTGGGCCTTGAGTGAAGCGATTGGGCTTGTAGGACAACCACTTATACGTTGTAAGAGCACATTTAATGACATAACAATCGAATTGGATTGTGTATGCCACGTGTCTTTTCATTCATTAATTTGAATAGGCAATTAACGAAAGTGGTCGCACAAAACGTCCAAGAACGGATACCAGACATGTTTGTACAAGGTCTAGCCGTGAAAAACCGCTTATCGACTGGGATTAATTATCAAGATTAACGATCAAAAATACTGTCCACCAATAACAAAGTTCGGTATTTGAAACAAGCCATTACTTTCTAAAAATGTACCGTACATGAATGATCTGTTAAAAATGTATGCATTTCACACACGAATTCAAACATGTATTATTTATCTACTAATTTGTTTAAAATCGACAAACACGTGCTCACAGCTCGTATCTGCGATTAAAGCACGCTTTTTATTTATCTGTGCCAATTAATGTTACTAAAACGGATGTTAGTGTCACATGAAATAGTACGGGTATGAATTTTAATTGTAAACATTAATTTGACCAATTTCCATATGAATTGCTATATTAACCGAGTAGGATATATATGGTTGTGCTATAAATATTCATACATACATAGTTTCCTGTCCCACGTGGGTACATATACATGATAAAAATACGAGGAAATATTTAAAAAATGAAGAAAACTTGATCGAGGGGATGCACGAATAATTAAAGTGGACGTGATATATTCTGCATTTACCTGGATGAAATGAGATTGTTATCTATTTATTTATTAGCGAGATTCTAGTCAGTTTATTAATAGCTACTAGTCTATTTAGTATCTTAGGTGAAATATTCAAAAAGATTTATATTTTACACATTTCGCGCAAATTTATGCAAGTATCTTAAAATATGCGTTGGCCAAAAGCAGTTCGCAGCTTGTCGACATTGCAGACATGCCCTCGTCCCAGCCAGCTCGGTGACCACGCCCCCTTTTTCATTCACTCCCTCTCTGGTTCTTCTGGTGTGACAGATGTATGTTAAATGTGGTGTAGTTCGAGATTAGACTAAAAGTGATCGTTCGGTCTTCAATCTAATTATGTATGTTGAGAAAATCCATGATCAGACAGGTTTTGTTGCCGAGTGTAGGAGTTGAAGAGCCGAAACAAGTCTCGTGACTCGTCTCACGTCGAACACGTTACCCCACGAGAACTGGGCGAAGTAAGAAGATGGCTATGCAATACGACGGCATGAACGGGGCTGATATGGACACTTCTGACTCCAGGAAAAGACCCTTGGATGGAGAGTCAGACAGTGGGGTCACAAAGAGATCAAACCAAGGTGGAGGTTAGGCCCTCGTACCCGTTGTATTCCAGTCTCAAAAAACTTTTGCCTTCAACCCGAGTCTCGCCAATTCAATATGGCGGCTCGACATGCAGCCGGTCTGCACTGCTGTGGTACGAATATTTTTCGGAATTTCATCAAAAATTTACCACTGGCAAAAAATAATGATTGCAAACTCAAGGCAATGTATATATGAGGCCATTCCAAGGTTTCCTTGAATTTTGATAAGCATTTTGTGGATTGTTTACCACTTTCTTTTGGTTAGCAACTGGGTCTATTCGCAGTTACGGCATTTTCCGTGTGTGGTGGCATGCATGTACGAACATGTGCGAACAAACCGCTCGACTCCAATTGGATACAATTGTTCCAAGATTTAAGGCCAAACTATACCGTCATCCCCTGTGTATGTTTTAATTGACGACAGGATAGACCTAGCCAGCATTTCTCGACTTGATAACGAAGAGTTAGGAGAACCGAGAAGTCTTTCCAGGATGACCCTTCTCGACCTAAATAGTCCCATCGATAACGTGGAGGAGGCCACATTTGACGGCCACGAATCTTCGACCTTCACTTTCGGCGTATGGCGAGGTATAATTTGCCTTCATTTCCCAGTTCATTCATTCCATTATGAACTTAATATTTCACTTCTTCAAATCATTTAGACTAAATTGTGTACCGTATTGGAACGTCAACAAACGGCCGATGTTCATTTGTCCATCTCTTCCCATTTCAACATAATTTAATTTCACCTACATTTTTCTCTGCAGCGGAGGTATTTGTCCGATTTTTACAGGAATTCTCGTGCTGTTTTTTTCTGCTAGGAACCTGTTTTGTGACTCCCCCCAACCCTTGAGTTATATTTTCATTTTAGCACTGAGCATGTCGGTGCAGGCGAAACTGACCGTATGTTGGCTTGCCGCTAGCCTTCAACGTGTCAAGTTGCCGGCCTGTGGCAAGTGACAGCGGGCAGTCGGTGTTCGTTGCCAGCCGTTGCTGACTGTCCGTTGCAGTCGGACTTCATATTCATTTGTACCATTGGTCAAAACGTAACGTGTGCTGTGGTGGTCGAGGGGATTTCTCAGGTTTGTTGTTGCATTTCTCTTATATCTCCAATACAGCCCAGGTAGGATTTTACTGCTGTTTTGCCTGTATTTACTTGGGTAGGTTATATGCTCCCCACTACTGTATGTAGGTCTCCCCACATACTGAGAAACTATGTATTCACCTGGTAGGTTTGACAGTCCTTGTATTTACGGCAGTTGCTACTGCTTGCTTTCCAGTCCTACATAATAAGCGCGTGAGGTCAAGATATTTAATGTTGATATGTCCATACACTTCTGGTGTCATCCTGCAGATCTGACAATACTGTTGTAAATTCTTGTAGCTTTGGTTGATTGTTTAGTTATCTGGCTTATCACCTTTATACCATGGCTTGTAACTTGTTTGTGTTTCCCTACCTACATTGCCTGTCAGTTTATATTTTGAGAAGAACACTAATGCTACAGGTAGATCTTTTCTGTCTATTTTTTTTTTTTTTTTTATAAATCAACTTAGATTGCTATGTAAACCAGGCATTCATAACAGGTTTACCATAATACCAGTCTGAACGTTTTTAACATCCTGGGCCAACTGATCAATGGAGTTGCTAAGGGCATTGTGTCACCAGGAGCTCCCTCTTTGTTTTGTTATTTCAAGTTTATTGAACAAATATCTCATTCTCAGACGATTTCAATTTCGGAAGCAGTTCCAAATATTGTCACTGTATCAGTTGTTTGAGTATATCCACCCACTCCGCCCTTTCCATTTCTGTTTGGTTGCTATAATTATCTGATCAGTAGTCTCTTAGTTTGAGGGAGGGAGATTTTCATGTATTTTGCTGATCACTGTGGCTGGAGAAGATAGTTGGATGTGGTATAATTGGTTAAAGCAGAGATTATGGCATCATTAATAGACTAATTGTGACTCTTGTTTCTCCATATGTGTGTGGATGTTCTTTGGATGTGCAATGTTCTGGGATATTTGATACTTTCATGTGGGCCCGGGCCTCCATTCATATCCTCGGCATAGAAATATCGACCGAAATATCATTGAGTTGAAGTACCCCAAAAAATCCTACATTCTCATCACTGACTGCGCCCAAATCAAGAGGGTGACGCTCTATTGTCGATAGACATGATAGGCGAGGTCACACATTCCTATCACCATTTCTGTCCATCTGATAACTTTTTTTTTGTCCGTGCGATCTTTACAGTTGTAGGTTATGTATTGGTAGTAAACTTCGTTTACACCTTGTCCACAGAGAAGAACCAATTTATTTTCTGGTCAAAAGGTCCGGGTCAGTAGATAAAAAATTTGCCAAAAAAAAATGGAGAAAATATCCAGTTTTTTTATACATAATCGACATTGTTAGAATATCCAGAGACTGGTGTTTGTAACTTCTATGTGCTTTATCAAGTCCTGACAATGCGACTCCTCATACCCATTATCATCCTCGCTAAAGCCAGGGTATTTCTCTCTTATAGATACCCCTGGTACATGTATAAATGGCAACTGCAACTGTAATTTTCAGCCAATCAGCAAAACAACATCCTGTGTAAGCCTATATCCGATTACTTGTTTCACATCATCATGGCATGATATCATGTGAGAATAGATTCATATACCACACTGAAAGTGAGTGGGACATGGTTTGCTATACGAGATGGTTAAGGATTCGCCTTTGGCTCAAAAAGGAACCTTGACGTTGTGAAGATGACCTGTTGTTGGCGTCGCACACAACAACCGATTTAGACATCGCAGTAAAAATGTATCAAATTGTGCATTCAATGTGCTCTATCAGAGCATAACATATCTACCCCCCCACTCATGCCCTCCGTTGTAGTAGTAAGGTTGTTGAAGATGCTCCCCTCTCCATTATTTCTGACCATTGGTATTGAAGACAGTTGCTTCTGTTGCATAGCTAGCCATCGCACCATTACAACAGTCACTGTTTTGAGCAAGTTCACCAGCCAGATGCACACTCTAACATGGCTTCTGCTGCCATCTTGGAGTTCTGTTCATATCACATGCTAAATGTGACTTGGGAAATAATAGATTCAATTCAAACTTGAAGGCTGGGTTGAAACATCAAGTAAGAAGCTGTTCTGAGACCTGAATCTGCCAGTAATACTACTGTTGGTTTTCAGTGAGATGCAGAAATCAGTATTAGCAGTGCTACTGGCATTCGGTATTGGAGTCCATGGTCTGTATATATTTTGTCTTTTTTCTTTCTGTCCCAATGAGTCTTGTTTCTTCGTGTCTGTTCATGTCTGATCAAATTCTTCACAAGCGATAATTTCCAAATTTTTCTTCGAATTCCTCTGAAATTTGGCAAATGCATCCCTTGCAACAAGACATCAACTGGTATTGCGTTTCAGCAAGATCTGCCTGAAGGTGGCATCACTGGGTTTTGTTTCAACATTCTGTGGATGTCCATTCATGTTCATTCAAATTCTTCGAAAGCGATAACTTATGAACGTTTAATTTGGCATATATGCATTCCTTGCGACAAGATGGCAATTGTTATTGCATTTCAACAAGGTCCGCCTGAAGCTGGCACCACTGGATTTTGTTCCAACCTTCTTTGAATGTTTGTGTTTGTCTGTGCTGATTCTTTGTAAGCAATAACTTCGAAATGCTTTGTCAGATTCCTCTGAAATTCGGCATATGCATTCTCTCTGTCAAGATGTCAATTGGTATTGCATTACAGCAAGATCTGCCAGAAGGTGGCGCAACTCTGGGTTTCAATCTCCCACCCATTCTGTCTTCACACACAATATCAAAATACTTTGAACATCGGATTCATCTGAAATTTGGCATATATGCATTCCCTGTGATAAGACGTCAATTAGTAATATTGCATCTCGGCGAGATCTGTCTGTAGGTGTACCAATAGGGTTCATTCCGTTCTTCCATGCTGCAAGTGATAGCTTTGAAATGCTTTGTCTGATTCCTCCGAAATACCGTACCTGTCCAGGTAATAACTTTTGGACTCCCATTGGGATTCTTCCCAAAGTTAGTTTGCAGATACCATGCCATGAGATGTCACTTGGGATTGTGTTTCGCCCACTTGCACCTACAGGTGGTGACACCTTGTGGCAAAGTCTAAATTTGGTTTCCGGGCAATAATGTTTGGACTCGCATTCAGATTCTTCTCAAAGTTCGTATGCAGATACCATGCCATGAGATGTCACTTGGGATTGTGTTTCGCCCACTTGCACCTACAGGTAGTGACACCTTGTGGCAAAGTCTAAATTTGGTTTCCGGGCAATAACGTTTGGACTCGCATTCGGATTCTTCTCAAAGTTCGTATGCAGATACCATGTCAGGAGATGTCGCTTGGGGTTGTGTTTCGCCCACTTGCACCTACAGGTGGTGACACCGTGTGGCAAAGTCTAAATTTGGTTTCCGGGCAATAACGTTTGGACTCGCATTCGGATTCTTCTTAAAGTTCGTATGCAGATACCATACCATGAGATGTTGCTTGAGGTTGCATTTCGCCCAGCTGAGACACCTGGTGGCAAAATCCAAAATTTGGGTAATAGCTTCAGAACTGCTCCTCGGATTTTTCTCAAATTTGGTGTGCATATACCATGCCAGTGGATGTTGCTTGGGATTACGTTTCAGTCACTAATGCATACAGGTGCACCACCTGGTGGTAAATCCAAATCTGGGCAAATAACTTTGGACCCCCATTCAGATTCTTCTCAAAGTTTGTATGCCATGAGATGTCGCTTGGGATGCGTTTCGCTCACTTGTAAATACAGGTAGTGACACCTGGTGGCAAAGTCTAAATCTGGTTTCGGGGCAATAAATAGAACCGCTTATCGGATTCGTGTCAAATTTGATTTGCAGATCAATGCTCTCAAATTATCGCTGTCATTTCGGCGGTGGAGCAGGACCTAGCATCCTCTGGCTGGTTGTGAATTTTTTATGCAGCAGACCAGTAATTTAACCTTGCATGGTACACTGGTCAGCCTGTAATCAGGTGATTTAAGTCGAATACAGTAAGACTGTGTTCAATAAGTCTGTGAGCTGATATTAAATACAGAGCAATCTGCTTCATCTGGATCTAAAGAGCAGTTGGATAGATTCATGTCACGGTGTATGCCAAATATCAGCCATGGTTTCTGCGGGGAGGAGTCAGACATCAATGGCCATGCAGGTCTGGCATGCAGATCACAGACAAAGTAAGATATTTTTCATATTTTTCATATTTTGTGCATCCTATATTCGGGTACCGTATAAAGAAAGCGGTGCAAAAATGTCAAGCTTTTTCCAAAACTGTTGTTTGTCCGAAATGTATCTGGTGTAAATTTTGGGGACCATTTTGACAAGATGGCTTGCATAAATACGTATTTCCACAAACTTTTCGGTGCCTTATCGATTTCTTTATTGGTATTGATTTTTAGTTTCCTTCCATCGTTCTCCAGGCATTTCAGTAGCATGATGTGAGAAGTAGCTTCCAGATGTAGCTATGGTTTCTCTGTTGAGATTCATGACCTATATTGGATTATTGGTAGAATATGATCTACATGTGTATTGCTCAAATTCCCCAACTTCGCATTGTGAATTTGTGCATATATTCCAGTGGAAGTCTTTGCATCTTGATTATTGTCATATTTAACATTTAGATATGCAACAAACTACAACACCTGCAATTCCCCCTGGTCAACTTGTGACAAGTACATGTATGAATTTGTGATTGCTGTTGTTGAGAGTTCAGAATGATTCACTGGAAATGCAATGAAAGCGAAAATGATATAGCGAACTGTGGTACATGCAACTGTATCATTTGGAGCATGGTTATGACAAAATAGTCACTGTTGTGAAGTATGTACATCAGAAATATATAGAATTCTCCAGTCTATCGACGGACAATTGTCCAGCTTTAGTCTGACCTTTGCCTGCCAGTCTGAAGGTCAGTTTCTTGGATATATGGAGTCCTTGTGCTAAAGATCTTGATTTGAACCTTGTCGGCAAAGGAATATTGGAATGGCAATCCTATAACTGTTCAAGAGATCATAGCTATTTTGTATTGAACCCTAACTCAGAGATGGACCATCTAAATATTACTTTCAATCTTTTTCATTTGACGATTTTGCTTGCTGTAGAATGGAGCTTCTGGATCGACACCTCAGTTCCACAATAGACTCTTTGCTGAATGGATTCAGTCCTTCTGCAGTGAAGGGTTTGAAAATTGGGATTTTTCTCTTGCAGGGATCATATGGTTTTGCATGTTCCCAATAATTCCATGTGGTCTATAGCCCAATAGTCCAGTAACCAGGGTTATAATTATTCCAGACGGTCTTAGAAACCACAGCTATTTATAGCAGGTCTTCACAGAAGGGATATGTCTGGTAGTCTTTGCATTCTTGGTCAATATATAACTGCTGCTGTTGATAGGGAAATTGCTTTTCATTAGGGCTATGGTCAGTTTTAATGGAGTTGGACAATGTAGCCTAATTTGACTTTAGAGCAGAGGATGCAGGTCTTGGAATGATAACATTATTGAAGTAAATATGGCAAATTTGTTCCAAGATATTAAAAACTGATGTATTTTATACGCAATTCAGTATTGTATGATTTCAACTTGGTCCCCCTTGCACATGTATTGTTGAATAGGTGTCCTCTACCATTTTCAGCATGCAGGCCTGGAGTTTGTAACAACAACAACTTCATGCCACCGTGATGCACAAGTTGGTTTGTATGTTTGAAAGCTGGAAGCATAATTTGGAAAACAATTCTTTGCCAATATTCAGCTCATGTTTAAGTGTACTAGACCAACTTAGATCTCACATAATTTGGATTTTGGACAGGCATGAGTGACTGGACATACATATATATGATTGGCAAGTGAAATGAATAACATATGCCAGTCCAGTTGAATTTTACCTCTTGTCTTGTAAGGGTGGGGTCAGACATGTGTATCACATGACTGGCCACTAATTAAGATCATGTGGCAGAGCTATATTGAGCCTGTCACCTGGTAGTATAATCTGATCTATCCATGCATGATGTAATTATAATCTTGCTGGTCCTCCCTGTGAGCTATAGCTGAGAAAGCTAGCAAGGAAAACCCCTGCATATGTTACTGGTAGAGTGAGTTCAGATTTCGCTGACCAATAGCTCCTTCAAGAATTGTTTCATGCTGGGACATGTATTCAACCTTGGCTTGTTGCATCAAAATCTAGGCAGAGTGAATTGTCGTCATATTATGATCATTGTCTTGATGAGACTCAATATTTACCCTTGCATACATACATGCTGTTCCTTGGAAGGTGACATTCTTTGGCCTTTAGAACCAAACCGTATATAAATATTCAGTCCCCCTTGCCTACGGTAATTCCTCGAATAAATTGATAACCCTCGATTTTTGGAGAAAAATACGATCGGAAGTTGTAATAATTCAATCACCCCCGATTTTCAGTCGGTCACATTTGTAAAGAAAATTTACAAGTGAGACTCAAGTTGGTCTAGACAAGGGGAAAACTCAATTTAATAGAGACCACCGTTTTAGGGAAACTGAATTTCAATCAAGACAAAAAGTGAATTTGAGTGTGATTTGCATAACTTACGGATCGTTGCTGTTTTATTACTATTTTATGCATGGTTGATGAAGAAACTCACGCAGACAGAGATAAACAAGGCCTGCCATTTTGTATGAGTCTGGCGAGACTTCCATGAGAAGAAATAACCTGTAATTCAGGGAATCATTTTCACTACATATTGGTTAAGCTGTTGGCGAGGATACCTGAGAACAGGATAGTCACCCTTGACCTTCCTGTTGCGGAGATACAGAGGACGGGACAAACCCACGATCTTTAACACATGCGTTGAACACGGTCTGCCATACCTTTTGCCATGCAGGTTTGACGGAGGACTATTCCAATAATTCGAACTGGCTACTTGATATGACTACTTAAAATTAACAACTGAAAATTAACTGGTTGAAAATAAAAATCACACCCATCTTAAGTATAATTTGAAACAAATCACTTGTACTGTCCTGAACACAGTTTTCACAAGTGGCAGTATTGGAAACTGGACACTCGATGATTCAAACTTTCATTTTTCTGACTTCCACGAATCACAGCTTTCACTCAGTTGCAATAAATCGATCATCTCTCAGTTGTAATACCGGTACCTCAAGTATCACTTCCGGTGATCAATTTATTAGGGGAATTACTGTACCATCCGTCTCAAACAAATGGAGACCTGCAGAATATTGGGAAAACCAAGTGGTACCATCTAGCCTACTCCTTCTGTAAATGGAGAACACATCTTGGTGTCCAAATTTGAACCGAAACCATTGGTACAGAAGCACATTTTACGATGGAAACATAAATGACATGGCTGCCGGCTACAAATGAGACCGTATGATGGAAAGAGTGAGAGAATATACAACATGCATGTACATGTATGATATTTAGGCTATGTCCTCCACATTGAAGTTGTCCTTAACCTGTTTAGTCACCGTTAACCTTTTTGTGAAGAGCTGATCAACCAGGTGACCAGTACTTGTATAACCAGTTAGTAGGTTGGGGGGACCTAGAGTAAGTGACCCCCAGATTCAGTCGTGTCCATATTCAGTGTCGCAACTAAAGCATGTTCTCTGTTCTAATTCTAGCAGTTATTTTTTTTTTTTCAAATTTGGTTTCACTTTTGCTTCGTTGTTTGATAACTATTTTTGTGTTGATTAATATTGTAAAAATATAAGCATTAAGGCACCACTATATACCAGCTTGTTCTGCTACTGTAGCCAAAATTCTGCAACCATTGAATGGTACTTCACAATTGGTTGAGTTACTCAATAATATATGACTATTGAAACAATAGTTTGAGATCCAGCTCCAAGTGAATATTGAAATGAAGAGAAGGAAACTGTGGAATGAAGAGAAGGAAACTGTGGAAGGCCTTGCCATGGTTTGTTTTTGGCCTTAGGTACAGGTTTGTTTGTTAATAGGGCAGGAACGTGGCATATACAGTACACTGCACTGGGGGTACCTGGATACTGTTGACATGTTTATACACATTAATATCCCCAACAGTGAACACTGGTATACCATGCTGTGCATGTTTCAAATCTCTGAATTTCATCAACACATAGTTGAATAAGGTTTTTAAGGTTCAGAACAATGATGGAGGTGGATATTGAATTCTTTCATTAACAGAATTGAAGAACTTTGCAAATTACAGTACTGAGCATGTCAGATATTGTTTTTGGTAAATGCCATTGACTCGAGCTACAGTATACTGGTACTGAAGCTGTTGAAAGTTTAATATTTTGCTGTCCCTATTGAGAGCTGGTACCAAGGGCTCCTGCTGGAAACCTGACTGATATCATTAACTTGCCTTGTAAGGTACTTTAATTTTCCATTTATTTCTATACATGTGCTATCAACTATTCCACAATGTTTGAGGTCCCCTTTCGCTACATGAAGGATCATCTTTCAGGATTGTACACTAATGCGAATAGGCACCCATAGCCTACATGGGGGAAGTCCTATATTCATTTCTTTACATACACTTCGAATGGTCCTTGGTAGCACACCAGTTGTATTCCATTCTAACATTCAGTGTATTGTGTCCTGTTGACCAGGCTGACCCAATTATTGTGCAGCCCCTCCTCCATATTAGGGAAAATGCCCAAGCTATTGTAGGCTTTCGTTCTACGATTACTGGTTCTGATTGAATTCTGAAGTAGGTTGATGGGCTACCAAAGCAAGTTTGTAGTGTTCGGGTAGAACTGTAGAAATAGACCAGCTGTATATGGATGGGTTGAAGTACAATGTCCAACAGCATCTTTATTTAGTCCTGTTTGCCATCCCCATATCCATTTGGATGATGCTATCCCCATATCCATTTGGATGATGCTATCCCCATATCCATTTGGATGATGCTATCCCCATATCCATTTGGATGATGCTATCCCCATATCCATTTGGATGAAAAGGCATTTGATGCATGCCGAAAGACTGAAATTGATCCCTTAGCCCAGTAATAATTTCTGCTGTAATTTTATTTCAGGTGCGAATTAACAATAATTCATACTGTCTAATGAGCACAGCATAGGAACATCCAATAACATAAACCTCAATGCAATGTTTATATACCTTCGTTGGTTTAAAAGTCAGACCCACAGTTCTAATAGCACAGTGGAATGAATGCGTCTAACCTTTCAGTCTGTATTATTTGTTCAAGTCTGAACTTGGCAGACTGCTGTATATTCAAGCCGCCTTACACCCTTCACTGCTTGACTTCATCTGACATGTCTGGACAATCCATTTGATTTCTCCCTCAAGGCCAGGGCCTTGTCAATTCCAATTCACTCGTCCTTGCTTCGGATCTTCAAAGTACCAAAATTTACCTTTCCTGAGTTCTTGTTCTAATATGGCGAAAGGTCGGTCGGTGAAATTTCCCAAATTTAGCCGTTTTCCACAGTTCTTGTTGATGGCAAATGGTCTTTTAAGTTCTATGTTGTAGCAGATCCCACAAGAAGGTATCAAAAGTATTCAGGCCAAAAGAAGCTGGTCAAAGGTTAGAAGCCATCTTCAGGTGGTATGTGTGGTGTTTCTTGTCCATTTCTGGCTTTTAGATGACCTGCTGATGTTTCAGTCCCGATGGGATTTTGGCTGTTTTTGACAGCTCTTTTTAAACCGGCTTCAAGATTTGCCCAATGAATCCAATTTATGGCTCTGTATGTGGTCAATGAGATCATAGGCTGACCGTCTCTGAAAGAAATACAATTGACCATGACCTTGCTCACTGTAGAGGATATTCGAATGTTCAAATAAGAAATATAATTGGCTAGATTTTTATCTTTCTTTAACAGTTAAGTTGGGTTCTTCAATCCCGACTTGATGCTATTCAGCATTAGGGAGCTTCTTGAAATTAGGGCATGAGTTCCTGGATAGGAATGGCATACATGTATGCCGGTTATCCAAATGGGATACACTGTGCCCAGTTTAAATTAGCATTCTGATCTGGATGCCATTGCATAAGCCATCCTTTGTCCGCCAAGTTCCAAAAAGTATGCCATGGAGTTCCTAGGAGTTCCAACTCGGTGCACCATGCCTCTCTGTTTGAAATGCCTTATGGCAGTTCCTAGGATGCCCTAATTTCAAGAAGCTCCCTTAGCTACATGTATTTAAAGACCTGATATCAGTCATTGATGTTATAATGGTTGATCATGTGCCCTGGTGCATTACAGTAAATATTGCATATGCAACCTGAGAATAATTTTTCAGAGAATTCTCTGGTCATCTCTGGTCATGATTTTGTCATTCCATGATGGAGGTTGATATTTATTGTGTGGCAGCAGGTACAAGAATCAATAATTCCAACACAGACTTGCACTGAAACTAGAATGGGATGCATCAATATGGATGCTTACATCATATTGTACTCTATGTACTGAACACTTGATCATAGTTCATCATCAGAGATGGTGTAAGTGCAGTGTCATGGATACCGGTAAAATGTCAAAATGGATGGGACCATTGATAGAGGGCGCCACTGATGTATATGATCGCCATTGCTGGCCAGCATGCCCGTTAATCTTAATGAACTTTTAGCAGTTTTGGCTGCCAAAGTCCAATTTTATTCATGTTGAGTTGACGGTCAACTGCAAAATGCTGATCCAGAATACTCTCCATGTTTGTCAATATTTGGCAGTTGGAAGTTGTGCTCCTGATGGACATGATAATATATGGACTACAATTAACACCGGATGCTTGACAGTATTTAAGAATAACATGCGCACATCTGATATCATGTATATTTATACAGACAAGCATTGCATGAATATTTATTGCATGTCTGTTTATTGGTTGTACCACCTGTCTTCAGACGTATCCACATGGACTACAGGTAGATAGTATAATATTTTGCACCTGTGCCATCATCTAGCACACAGATGGTAATTGACCATCATCAAATCTGAATTTCTGATCATTTCGCAATAGGAATTTTTTAATGCTGTGTTGATGTTCTGCTGAAGTTTCAAACATTATTATATTAATATTGATAGTTGTTTTGTTTTATAGTCTTTGGTGTAAATGGATCGATGCTAACTTACTGAATTCAAGCTAGATTTTAACATTTTCTAACCAACAGACACATCCTGGCCGTAGCTAAAGCCTAATGACCTAATTGGATTCAAATTGCCAGGTATCAAGGAAATTGTGGTCTTCAATGATCTGGATACACAGTACACGTATTGTACCTGTACAATCCAACTTAAATTTGTTTACTGTTTAGTGCAACTGTTTCACGTTTTAACTGTTTCGTATCGTATTTGACTTTAAAAGTCAATCCTAAGAAGTGGTACGTGACTGGGGCTGAAGGGATTTGCCCAGAAAATTTCAGACATCGAAGGTTTGAAAAGCTGGGCAATCATTCAGTTGGCATCCTTCCAGATTGGCACAAATTCTACAAACTATACTCGGGAATGGTTGGATTATCTGTGCAAGGTATTTGTACTTGTTTATACATGCATACAGTATTTAATATTCACTTCAGAAAATATATACTGAAGAACATCACAGACACTGTCTTGGTCAAAGCTTTAGTGTGGTCATAAGTTGACTTTTACAAGATGGATATCCATCTGGTGAGCCTTCAGAGTACATGTTGGGGGCATGTTGTCATGAGACAGGCTTGAGCAGTAATATTGGATAAACTTGTCGACTGGAAAGTAATCATTATCTACATGAATATTGTATTACATGTATATAAGCGTATAAGATATGATGATGATGAGGAATACATAGATATGCTTTGCTTTCAATTATGACCCCATTTACATTGTATGTCATCCATTTTAAGAAAGTAAGCTTAATTACATTTAAATAATGGTACCGGTATTTAGGATTTTGCTTTTGCTGCTATGAATAATATCAAACTTGCCCATATCACTCACTCAAAAAAGAAAGAACCTATAACCAGTTACCTACGAAAAACAAATTCCAGTTGATGTTATGTATATATAGTGCTAAAAACACAGAATGTTTGTATATTGCTAGGCGAGCTTCCATTCATGTGCATAGACATTAAACCACTAGGCTTTTGTGAAGGCATGTAGTAACATGAAATACCTCCCATGAGCTTTGTCATATACATGCAATGAGATGTTTTCTCCAGGTTTGTTAGCCGAGTGATTGAGATAACTGTTCCATGTCCCGGGATTATCCAGTCACACCAGTCCTAATTTCTGTTCTGTCCATTTGTTCTTGCACAATAATGCATTTTGTGTTAAAGGAGAAGAAAACATTTGACTAATGTATACACTGACTGAAAGATCTATCTCCCCTGTATCCAAAAATGTAAGCATATATTTTTTGCGATTTTTTTTCTACTCGATTAAATCGTCGATCAACCTGCACATCGTTATCTCTCAAGCGTGCTGCCATTTTGGCTTGGGTCGTCTAAGCGTGTGACGTCACCCGGGCTCGCCGCTCTCTAGCGGGGTAGGCGAAAATATAATGACATAGCATGGAGATATATTACAAACCAAGCCTTTCTTTCATTGGAATGATTACAATTTGACAGGAATAGGAACCGAATGTCGTGATATGACTGAAATAGTGTAGAAAGACTACTAAACTCACTCCAATTTATTGCATCAGCCTCACTGTGCAAAATTTCTTCTCCGGTGCGTTTGAAGTAAAATCCTGCTGACCGACGTTATACACACACTGTTTCAGTACATCGGTTGAAATGTCTCAACCTTTGAAAGGTTTGGATTCCCCGTTCTGTTAGAACAAACAAACGCCACACACTGCGGCATGATGCCCGTGTATTTGCGGAAAACTGACACACTCCCACTATGAAATTATAACGGTATACAATATATAAACCTGCAGTCCCGATAGCTTCTCATACTTTAACGTACAGAGCAGAAGTTTAGAATGAGCCCGACTGATGTCGCGCTGCGATGCGCGCAATATGTTTTCAGCATTTCTGATTGGTTAAAATAGGCACAATAAGCTCTTGTAATGGCGGCACTCATGAATCTGTCCACATGCTCCAGTTTTCGATGTTTCAAAGTGAATAGATCGGCGGTATAAAATCGTAAAAAATGTTTGCTTACATTTTTGGATACGGGGGAGATAGGTCTTTCTTTCAGTGTATATACTAGTCAAATGTTTTCTTCTCCTTTAAAAGAAAGTTGGAAGTATTGAATCAGACAGTAATCATGAATATTACAATTTCTCCGTTCATTTAAAGTACAATACATGGTGGCTTCATGGTGAACACAACAGTTGGAAATATTCCTCATATATGACTGGTACCTCCACCTATCACAGATCTACATCCGTGTACATGTACATACAGTATACCCCAGTATCAAAGAAGGTATACTGGTAGAGATTGTGCCCCAGTACTTAACATGTATGGTGTTGAATTGGCCAACTCTGGCAATGATTGCCAGTATTAAGCATTATAAGGTGTGGGAAGAGGATGAGACAAAGTAAGGCAGTTTGTTAGGGATGGGTCTGTCATATTAGCATGATAAGTATGTATCTAAATGATGGTATTAACTGCAGCAGGGCTCTAATACCTGAAAGTTGCCATTTTAATTGACACCAACATAATCTGTATTGACCATAAAGCACTGGTGGTCGTGAAAATAAGCCTATCACCTGCTCGTAAGCTGTTAAAACTTCATTTCCCCTCAAAACCGTGATTATTGCAATTATGTCTGTCGCAGATTTGACATCGCCCAAATTCTCGGTCGCGTGTTCAAGGTCATTCACCGGTCTCTCGGCAAAGCTGGATAATTAATATACTCCAGGCTCAGGTGGCAATCTGCAATAATTAGTACAATGTTACATAATGTAAATCATATTGTTTGAAATTTCCAAGGTAACCTTCCAACCAAATAAAGAATTCCACAGCTGATGCATGCTGGTTGATACATGCATATCATATGTACTGCTAACTGTCGATATCCCACAAAACAAACTTAAAATATTCTCTCTAGACCCTACAATATATTATGATACATAAATATTCCATATCAACTGTTTGAACTTGTGGTACGGAATTGGTTCGGACACGAATTTTAGGTTCGTGGACTCGGCTTAATAGTTTCTAGGTAGCTATTGTATATTGCGTTTTCAGTGAACAAGCTATCCACATGCTAGCCTCGCAGTACTGCTAATGTTTGGCAAGTTTCCAGTGCAGTGAGAGAAGTACACAGCCTTTTGAGGTTAAGCAGAGAGGATAGATTTATTTTAGTGGTCTATATCAGAACCTGAGCTTCCACCTTGCTCCGTCGGGGTACATGTATATGCCATAATTATACTAGTTTATTGGGTAAAAAAAAAAAGGGCTTTCCGAAAACAAGCTGTTTGTGTACATGCAGGTTGGTGGTTAAAACGCTACCTGCAGGAGTAAATTATTGTTCAGCTCCAGTATAAGCTAGATTGATACAATCATCAGGTACTCCCTCATTTTGACTGTTTTATTATTAAATCCTGTTCCAAATTTTTCTCCTCCCCCCCCCCTCCCCCCCCCGATATTGAAGAAAGACTGCATACAGAAAAGTTAAATATTGTTTTACATGGGCTAGGTAGTATTATTTCTTGCACTGACCAGTAAATTCTTTCGGCAGAACTATCAACTCGGGCATTGCATGTACATTGTGTATATATTTTCCGTACATATCTATATCTCTGTCAGATAGTTGACTGGATGGATGCAGGCTGACAATGTGTACTCAAATTAGAACAGTCATATGCTAGGTCACTGACAGTGGAAATGTTTCTAGTCATCAGTACTCTATACAAGTGAAAACAGTTGTTGTAATTCCACATGTACATAGCTGCATGCCCTTCAGGTAGACCTAAATCCTGTGGCTGAATTCTCTGCAGTGTATACTGCTGCCCTAGAAATAGCCTGGCACTTCTCTGTCTGCAGCAATTCCTGCATTAACTGACCCCCTCCCCCACTTTTCTCTTCATCCCATTTACCCATAAATAGACTCTTGGTTCACATCGTTTTCTTTTGATATAATATATGGGTGGTAGGTTAAATATTATTTCTGTCCACTCTCCATATACATGGACGCAATTCCGTACTGGTCATCCATTGTATAGGGTTTCAGTGCGTAGATTATAGAATCTTCAACAGCCTATACTTTACACATGTTCTACATGGTATTATTACATACCAGGGACAATATACAATTGCATTGTTGAGTTATGTGTCATTGTGGATAGCATGTGATGTGTATGCTTCTATTTTTTTTTTTCCTGTCCGAGTTTTTTGTGTGACAAAACTTCATCTGTTAGCATATGGTGTCAGGTGACTTTGGGTGGGTATTACTTTCGGTCATGTGATACTTTTCTTCTCCAGTGATGGAATATTTCTCCACATTGCAAATCTCACAAAATATTGCTTTTGTGATTAATGACCCTTAAATCGTGAATACCAAGGTTTTGGTCAGTAGTACCAATTTTCAGAAAATATTCGTGATCATGGTGAACATACTATCATACTATTTCTGAATTACATCCATAATTTAATGTTGACATGTAGAATATTGAAGAAATGATAAAGTTGAATCATGTTTCTCCAGTCTGTTCTCACTGGAATGGTGCTGGGTTTTGGTCGGGCATCACCTCACAAGCCAAGTTCTACACTCCTACTTCAAATTGAAGTGTCGGGACATCCATAGAAATTGGCTTGGTCTACAGGGTGAATAGCTCTTCATTTTGTAGTCATTGAATTGATATGGCAAAGTCATGGATTTGAAAATTCTGCTTGGACTTGGGGTGTGTCAGGGGTGGGTGAGGGGCGTTGATGATATGTTCAATACTCAATTCCATACAATGTGGAGATTACCATAATTTAGCACACATGCTGTGTGAGTGGGTTGATTGCACAAGGCATGGCTTCATGAAGGAACTATTTTGTTCTACTGTGTACAGTGTAGTCTGGTTGTCTGTATGATCATCTGACCATGTTGTGCTGTTCATGACTTGGCTTGAGGGTGCTTCATTTCCACTGACATGCCTCAAACCTCTCTCTGATCCCACATCTGGACCTGGGGCCCTGACTCCCTATAGCTTCATCATATACCAGCAGATTGCCTGCCTGTCCATCCCACCAGACCACATGTCTGAGTGATGTCCAGTCAGTCCCTGATCAATAACTGGGAGTGGCACACAAAACCTGCAGGTCACCAGAACCTAGCAAAATATTTCAAGGTCGTCCACCCGCCTGCCCAGCAACCTGATCAATATTGGAGTATAGTAGCATGTACATGTACTGAATCCTCTGGATGGATGCAGACCCTAATGTTGAGGCCTACACTCAATATTCCCTGACACACTGTCGTACATTTTATAGGGTGTTAAGGCAGTGATAAATCCACCCCTCAGATTAATATATACATGTTCATGTTATAGTCTTTCCAGTAGTATGTATTGTTGTACGTTTTTTCCAGATTTTCAGATAAGATAACACTAAATGTCATGGAGAATATATATATCACTCAGTTATAGATGTATCCATAGAAAAGTTGTATCCCAGCAATAAATACATCTATGTATACCACTTCATGTTATCCATTTTCTGGTATCCAGTATACATGTACTAATTGATGCCTCTCCAGGGAAGCCTTTGAGTAGAATTTATTTACAATTTCTTATTTTCAACACTCTGCAATCATTTCTACATGTATTTTCATGCTAGATCAAAAACTACAGATATGCAGCCACACATATATTGGAGTCAACTAATTGACTGTATTGGCATGAAGAAGATATGCAGACGTTTAGTGTGTGAATTGTGAAATTAGTAATAAAAACTGAAAATGACCCATTTATCATGTTTATCGAGTAGATCATATAATTTCAATAGCATTTCTCTGTCAGTGATTGGCAATCAAAAAAGCTGGGGTACTAATTAACTACTGGTACCGATACACAGCAGTGCAGATTGGTTGTTGTTTCACCTGCCTGAAATTCTGGTTTGCCTTAATAATCTCTACGATGATATGTTTTTATTCTGCTTTGTTTGTCATGATTTATCTGTCGTAACCTGTTATTGCTGGCCAGCTGTAATCATGGCTCTTACAATTATTCTCTTACATGCACCATTCAACATTGTGCAGTCATACTTTGACTTTCACCTTCAATTTTTTCTCTCTTGCAGAAAAACCTGTTTGGGTTGTTTTAGTCAACTTTTGAGGATAACACAAAATTTGAACCTGGAATGTATTCACATGTTTGATAGTTATTAGAGAGGACCCAGTTTATCATGTTATCATCAATGTTACAACTTCTCTATATTTTTTTTGTGTAATGTTTGTTTTCATAGGACATGTGACTCAGAATACCTACGTGTATTTAACAGCTGTTGAAACAAAGCTAGATTTCTCCTCCTGCCAGATTGAACCTACTCTCACTATAACAATACATATACATAATGTATATTGTGGTCTGAACCAGCCACATATAGTCCTCAAAAATAATCAATTTTGTGCTTTCTGTTCAAAAGACATTTAATAAAAGTTCCATTTAAATGTCTGTCTCATTAACAATTTTCTGACTATGAAAACAAGCATTGGAGATATTTTATGTACATTAAGTTGATTTTCTGAATTGTACATATTCATGTCATGTCTTTAGCAGAGCGCCATGAGGTCATCACGCTGACTGGTATCGTCACGATAACTGTTCCTCCTTCAAATGGAGCGATCACCTGCGTGTACCATGTGGCGGCTCTGTTCATCTTACTGTCGACTGTCTTTCATGGGTCTAGGCCATGCCACTCAAATACTCTTATCATCCAGCAGACGTCTTGACAATTACGATTCTTACAGATAACATTAATAACATTATCATTGGCACATGTTCTTCTAATTTCTCCCCGATCATGACTTCATTGTAATTGGAACATAAAACTATCAAATATTCATGATCATGTCAACTTCATTTCCTATCCTCAACATGGCTCATTTCATGTGCTAAATTCAGACACATGCTGCCTGCATAATTTAAACGTTAGCATTTTGCACTTATGCAATGTGAGTAATGAAAACATCTGTCGGCTCTATGGTGTCCGTATACCTGTGAAAGTTAATGTATATATGGAAAAGAAATTAATGCTTTTATCAGGATATACAGATCATTTCCTCTTCAATCTTATCTGACATTTCAAATCTTAATTTGTAATCTGAGCTTAGGGAATATATTTGCAACTAAATACACAAACTGTGGTTCTACACGGTCTCTTCATTTTATGTCTCTATTCACAATAGGCTTACATGTAATAAGCATATCAATATTAGGGATTACTGAAGTCTTGTTTCAATGTTGTTTTTCCTTGCAATCAAGTAATTTTATCATTTTCTTATTTTAATTAGCAGAAAATATACACATGAAGATCCTAGTGCCTAGCGTTGCAGCCGGAGCCATCATAGGTAAAGGTGGAGAAACAATTGCCCAAGTTCAAAAAGATGCAGGTGCCCGTGTCAAAATGTCAAAAGCTAACGACTTCTACCCAGGTAAGGCGATGGGTTTTTCATGTAATAGTCAAATATACTCAGATGGTGCCAGCATCTCGAGAGCTGTTTTGAAAGTGGCATGGGTTAAAAGAACCCCAGTCACAAAGAAAGTCTGTTGGAATGCCTGATTTGAACTGTCTACTGAATGACCATATGGGTTTGTTCAGGTCATTCCAGCATTACTGCACCTCCCTGGCCAAATGGTGTTTCATTTCTGTTCATTTCAAGTGGAAAAAACATAATTTGAACAATAAAATTCATAAAATTTGATTCCTTTAAAACAACCAAACACAAAGATGAGATCATGTGCAATGATGCACTTTGCCAGTTTCCTTGCCTCCATTTTCATATATTTTATGAAAGTTATTGCGAATCAGTATTGCTCACATGGCAGTGTGACTAACGTCACAGGACCTACGAAGCACAGTAGGCATTAGGACTCGAACGCGAACTGAACTCTTGGAAATCCCCACCCCCAGTTGAAATCCTGCCTATATTAAGATGGGCACCGCTCCAAGTCAGAATCGCCAGTGATTTTCATCAAAAATCACCAGAAATTTTCATCAAAAGTTGGTCAGCTCAGAACTTGTTGGTAACAGTCTCCTAATGCGCCTTTATTCCAAAATAAATAACACTCGCCGATTTAATTTTACAATTTTTTAATTAAAGGAAACAGATTGAATAATATAGGTTCAGTAGATTTCAAGCTTTACGTGTGAAAATACATTTACATCTCTTTAATGGTTTTCAGTGCCCTTGTACAGGATCAAAACAACTTTTTGAATCACATTATTTTCCCAACAATACAACAAATTTTTATATATAGTACTATAGTAGAAAGGTAGCATTTATGTAGTTTACGGTAATTCAACTCAAGACCAACACCTTCTATGCACAAGATAATAATGATTCTATGTCATTCTCCTGAGCATAACCGGTACAAAGACGAATAAATAGCGTCTCTACATCACGTTGTTATCTAGATATATGAGACAACACATTTTGGGCATTGGCAATCTGATGAATGTACTATTCCGGTTTTCTTGTTTCACATTATATTCTATGGCGGTTGATCGATGATTTTCTTCATTGATAAACGTTAAACCACCTAGCTTTAACTAATTCTGCTAGGCTGTCTTCATTCAGACTGTACAGCCTACACAGTCCACAGAAAATACACCGCACATTCTTGTACTCCCAGCCTTATCCCATTTGATGGCAAGTTTATGGGGCTGTTTAATGTCTAAGCTAGGAAATGTTCCAGGGTAGTGGACAGGCATGCAATAATATACTATATCTGCTATACAGGACACCGACCACTGTAACTTGATGTGACAAGCAGCAGAGTAGAAACCGGCCTTGTCTCAGTGGGCTTGGATATAAATCACTGTTAAAAACCACAAGGCTGGGATGGAGCCTCTCTCTGTGTTTGTTCCAAGGACAAGCCTTAATGACTTTTAAATCCACTGATAAGGAGGTCCCATGGCTTCATGGTCATAAAAGGAACATGATACTGTTAAAGGCCACATGGATGGTATGCATTTATAACAATATACTGAAGTGTTAATTATAAATCTAATTTTAATCAGAATTATTTCAGATCAGAACTTGCTGATAACAATGCCCTAATGCACGTTCACGCCAAAAATCAAGGTTCTAATGTCAACGGTTCTCCTTATTTTGCCGACGAAAGGATTCGGATGGACTGACTCACTCACTCATTACCGGACAATTTGCGATCTGTAGCCTACTTCGTAGGAAAAGAGGCCTAACAATGTTCACTAGTTGACTCCTTGATGGTCCAACAAATAATGAAGAAAACGAAAAAGAACTGGTCCAGGGGATTTTCAAATATAGGCCTATATAAATGCTATGGTAATTCCTCTAATAAATCGATTACCCTATGAAATTGATCAACCACGATTTTTGGAGAAAATGTTTATGATCATTGGGTTGGTCCAACTACTGACAAACTGGGTATTCAAAACAATGAACAGACCTGGTAGCTGGCTACTTTGATCAAAATGCCATTTTCCCCATTTAATTTCTGAGCAAGGTAGCCAGCTACTTTTTACCCCTCGGCCATTTTGGCCTTGGGGGGTATTGTCGCCATGTACGTTCGTACGTCTGTCCGTCTGTTACCGCATTTTAGGCAGAACCGCTTGAGACACAACCACAAAATTTTCAACACTTATTTATATAGTGCTAAGTCAGACGCCTATCGAAAATGGCTTCCCTCGGCCCATATTTTACAGAGTTATGCCCCTTTACAGATTTTTTAATTTCTATTTCTGTCCTATATGCCTGAATGTAACCAACTATATCTGCAGAACTGTGTTCGGTATAGCTACTGTATTTTGGAAACTTGTTGTTGTATTCTACTAGCCAACAAAGGATTACTCGCCTTCGCTTATGGAGTTATGCCCCTTTCGAATGTAATAATCTCCGATTTTGTTATCTGTAGCTGAATGTACAAGTTATATCTGCAGATCCGTGTTCGGTACAGCTTATTTGTCTCGATTCTTATTTTACAGAGTCCTAAGTCAGACGCCTGTCGAAAGTGGCACCCCTCGACCCATATTTTACAAAGTTATGCCCCTTTACAGATATATTATTTTTCTATTTCTGTCCTATATGCCTGAATGTAACCAACTACCGGTACATCTTAATCATCCCACATTGAACTATCTCTTCCCCAATTCACACTACACATGGGTCTCAATCACTTGGGGGAAGCCGAGGGGTTTTGATTAGATCAATCTCATGTTTTTTCAGTTGTCTCCTTCTACAAAGATAATAAAAACCCTGATGGTTTGAAAATTGTTTACATAAGATAGGTCTGCTGTAAATTATATATAATATCAAATTTATTTCTTCTATTCCAGCAACAACAGAGCGAGTGTGTTTAATAATGGGGTCGGTAGATGCCGTTAGGCAGGTGCACAATTTCATAATGGAAAAAATAAGAGAAAAACCAGATCCAAATCCAAAACTAGACGGGGAAGCCAAAAGTAATTTTGAACGGCATAAACAGGTAACTATTCACTGTGTATACATCTTTAGGATCTAGAACAAATCTTCATTTTAAATGCAAGATAGCTAAATGTAGTTTCTTGTGTCCAAAATAGCGAGAAGTTGATCAGGCAGCTAACTGCGATGATCATTTGTGATGATTCAACTTGTTTTCTATTTGTAAAACGGGACAAGAACATGCATTTTCTGAAATCAATTTGGCCTAATTTGTTTCCTATGAAGTGACATTCAACAAGATGTAGTCATTATATCATACTGTTAATTATATTACTGTTCTTCATGCAACAAGTGTAATTTAGTCCTGCTGTTATATACTACACAATTCTTCTTTTGATGAGGCTTAATATGTGGTTTCGTTGACCTGAGAAAACAACATTCACGGAGGCCGAGGTGAATATTGTTCTCTCAGGTCAACGAAACCACATACTACCTCATCAAAAGACTATAATAGTTTTGTTACCAGACATCTCATAACCTTCTGGTTAAGTTGGTGAAAGCAGTTCGAGTGAAACATACACATGCAGTAGACACTTTGATTTGCTCTCCATGATATCGGGGTTGCTGTCGGTCATTTCTGTAACCGATGACCAACCCAACAGCTATTTTCAATGGCTGAGAAGACACGCTTGTCACACCGAAACAGTATCATATTTATGGATCCACCTTGGTGTCGATATGTACAATTACAAAATGTATTGACAGCCACATGATGGCGAATGGTCCAATGTAGCCGCACTGGTGCTATGAACAAGGCTATGTTTCCAACCCAGTTGTCTAGATAGCATGGCATCACGATCAATGACAAATCAGCCGTCATGAAAACCATTATCAAAGTTGTACACACAAACTAGATTAGGATTTAATTAATTTCAATTGCTGACCTATAGGGGTTTCAAGTTTTTGGCGTTTGGCCAATTGATGCACTTATTAGACATTTCCTTAGACCGTTATAAGTATACAGTCTGGCCAGGATTATACGATATGGTCAAGCTATTCTACAAAGGAAAGACAACTCTTGGATTACATTGGTTGTATTTGTGCAGGCCTGCATTTGGCTGTTGAGTCCTGATAAATTTAAATTTGTGTAGTCTTGTTTCTGTGTCCTATGGTTATGCAAATAACCTTAACCTGCATGTATCAAGTAGAAAAATACTTGAATGTATATTCAGCATTTAAGATTTTGTTGAACCAATTTTACTAAATTAAAAATCTACATTTGCTGCCAGATAAATTTTTTTTAGTTTTTTTTTTGGGCATGTATGACAAACTGAAATCTATAAAAATTGAACACCATTCCTTTGTGATATTTATATCCAACACAATTTAAATAACCTCTTGGTTAAAAACACCTTAATAATTGTTTTATTTACCATGGTTCAATTGCATATTGTTACATCGTAATGTATTGGTGTTCTTACAGACAAACGTCAATAAAGTCATTTTTAGTAGTCAAAGGCGTGTACAGTTTGACATTCAGTAATTTGTCTAGGCATGGGACAACTGGACACATTCACGGACTGCCCATTTATATGTTAGCTGGTTGACATTTATCTGTGATGATATTAATGAATTATGTCATCTGATACTTTTGAACCTCGTTACATTAAACGAGTATTACAGCATTTCATACAGAGAATTGAAAAGTTATTTAAAAGGTTGTTGATCAGAAATATTATGGAGTTTATGGTGGTCAGTTTGTAGATTTCAATTCGTTACACAAGCTGCAAGTAAAGAAAGTTGATGTAGAGCTATCTGTTGATTTCGTACAGATTCCACAGCAGACCACTAATTTAAATGGAAAGACAGTAGTAGTACCCCATTTCTTCTAATTTTCGAACAGCATTTTTAGACTAAATTCATCTTTATGTCAACTGAGGAGAAATACTGTGGCATGGATATGTTACTTATTCCCAGAACTGAATAAATAGCTAGTGAAATTTGTAGAATGCTAGCAGAATTTCTCTCTGCAGATGCCTGAGTTTATTTTACTATTGTTTACATTTGCTGTCTGAATAATTAGAAGAAATAGGATAGTTGATGATGATGGTACACAGTCCAGTCCAGCCTTGGGTCAGATTATTCACTTTCTAATTGATTGATAGGGGCCATTAATGCAAACCATTACGAATGCCCAGAGAGAGAGAGAGAAATAGAATTATCTCCCCTTCCATATGTTCTAGTTAAATGCAGTGCCAGTCATTACAATTACCATTTCATGCCATGATTTTACAATTCCTCTATTCATTGTTTCATTCAGTTACTACATTTTTAAAACATATTTTTCAGTTTGATTCATTTCAGGTGAAGATATTAGTACCAAACAGTACAGCTGGTATGATCATCGGCAAGGGGGGTAACTTCGTCAAACAAATTAAAGAAGAAAGTGGGGCCTATGTTCAGATATCACAGAAATCCAAGGAAACTAACTTGCCAGAGCGGTGCGTCACAGTCGCGGGTAAGAGCTAATTATTTCTGTACCAATCATGTTCTTTATGGGAGCAGTTAAATAAATGAGCAGTGCTGGGAAATATTAGGATTAAACTATCCAGAAAATCATATATTAAGTTATCATAAGTTATGATGGGAGTCCTCTGTGCCATGTCCTAGCGTTGTCCTTGTCTCCTTGTTGACGAGAGAGAAGAAAGATTTGACATGTCTATTGGATTAAGTGGGTCATTGCCATATAGAGGGCGCCGCATAGCAATAGTCTGGCAAAGTTATCTACTTTGATTAGTTTTGTGTGGTGCAAGTTTATGCCATGTTTGTAAAATATGTATTCTTACAAGTTATACTAATTCTCGTTTATTTTGTTCTCTCACCAGGTGATATGGAGGCTAATAAGAAGGCTGTGGACCTAATATTACAAAAAATTGTAGAAGATCCCCAGAGTGGGAGTTGTCCAAATATTAGCTATGCGGATTACACGGGTCCCGTGGCAAGTGCCAACCCTACTGGCTCTCCATTCGCCAATATAGCGAGCCAGTACACACAAAACCGCACTGTGGACATGGGAATGGCGGCGGGCACTATGCCAAATAATTTCAATGCCGGAAACTTTACTGGGGCATCAATTGCTGGATTTAGCGGCTTCAATGCCAACAACGGTGCGTTTAATTTAAACAATAGTCTAGGCAGTGGCATTACCAACTTGAACCTGAACAGTGCCATGGCGGGCAGTATGAGCAACTCTGCACTAGATAACTTGAAGGGGACGCTCCGTAACCAAGGCTACTCGGATCAGGCCACGGAGGATATCAGTCTAGCAATGAATACGCTGGCTAGCTACGGGATTCTAGGAATGGGTCTAGGCATTGGTAATGTTGGAAGTATGTCCAACATCGCTAACCTGGGCGCCAGCAGTACAAACCTGGCCAGTCTGACCCTGGGCGGTGGCTCTCCCATTGGGGCTACCAGTATTATCTCCAACGCCACGCCAACCAATACTAATAACAGTGTTAGTAGTAGCTCCTTTCTCCATACCAATCCGGCAGGAGGAACAGGTGGTAGCCTGTTTGGCCCTGTCGGCAGTGGCTCCTCTGGGCTTGGCAGCTCTGGATCTACTGGTGCCAGTTCCAGTCTTTTCGGTAATTCTTCGCCAAGCCTACAGGGCAGTGAGCGCTTTGGGGGCAGTCCCATGCTGAACGATTCTTTTGGAAGTAGCAACTACACCAGTCCAACAGGCTTTCCCAATGCATGTACGAGTATAGGCAGTGAACGCTCTCCCAGCGTGAGTGTCAACCTTAACCAGAACTCTTTTGGTTTAGGAACAGCATTAGCATCCCCTTATGCCACAGCAGAGGAAAAGTCAGCAATGGCCAGTAAGCGGGAGATCGAAGTCGCAGAGAACATAGTGGGGGCCATCTTAGGTCCAGGCGGTAAAGGAATAGTGGAACTTCAACAGCTTACTGGTACAAATATTCAGATCTCCAAGAAGGGTGTGTGGGTACCGGGCACGCGAAACCGGGTGGTAACCATAACTGGCTCCGCCAATAACATCGGGCAGGCCCATTATTTGATTAACCAACGTATTCAACAAGAGGAAATGAAACGTGCGCGTCAAGGAGCCACACGCTAGCTGTGACCTGGACTTGACTATATATTAATTATTTAACCAATTTGAATTTTAATATGCTTAGTAAACCAACAAAGTCTGTGGCTGTTCTTTCAGTTTTCACCAGCATAATGGCACAGATTGTGATTTCCTCATTTTTCAAGTTTGCCCTGCATTATGCATTACCGTACATAGTATCATTCAACCAACAGGAAAAACTATATACACAACGTTTTCGTTTTTTTTTTTGCATGGCACGATGTGTTATTCATGAGATCATAAAGCATGCTGTACATAGACTATATCACCTGGAGCTCTCGCCCAATATGCGGGGCCCCTTTCTCGCCCACACAACAGACAGACTCATAGGGATTCGGCATTTCTCATACCAAGACTTCAGGATGACAAAATGTGGTGGTTGTTGTTTTCATGGATTTTTTTTCCCTTAATTTATATGAAGATTTACCAGAGGCTCGTGACGTGACGTGACAGAACTGTTGTTGCTCAGGCATTTTTAGTGGACTCATGGGAAATTGTTGACGTTTTAATATTTAAACTTCCATGCACAGTCATTATGATGGTCCTATTATGCTCTCCATGTACCCTGAGCCTTTCATAGAAAGGGGTCTTGTTATTTATCACAGATTCAGACTGGAAGAAATGTAATATAATATATACATTATACTTAACATGAACATATAGAGAACATTTAATACTATTTTAGTTCATTGGTGAGGAAATACCTCGGTTGCTACTGAAACAGAACATGTGATCAACTCTTTATATATATAATAATTCGAAATGCAATTTCTTGTGAATCTTAAATTTATTATTAGTTATTTTAATTTTTTGAATGAATTTATATTGGGGAGAACTCCCCAAACCTCCTCGCCATATACCTGTGTTTTGTTGATCTGGACTTGGGGAGTTGTGCTTCTGTGTGGTTGTTACCCTTGATGGGGATTCTAGAACTTTTTTATTATCATTCTTTTTTTTTACATATTGTTCTTTCTTTGCGTGAGGCAAGAATAGAACAGGCCCTGGATTTACTACTAAGACATGTAAGAGAGACGTGATACTCTGTTGTTCCACTAGTAAACTACTGCAGATATTTTCTCCCCAGATATTACTGTAAACCTCTGCGTGACCAGGCAAGGAAATATAGCAGGTGGTTCACTGGATTTCTACATCGTCTGTCTTTTCATTCTCATTTAATTACTCGCTCCAATTTAAGAGGTAACCACTTTATCTGTGCTTATCTTTCTTCATATATCATCTTTATGGAAGACTCGCTCCATCTAGTCCGGTGGCTTAAGGTCAAGATCGTGACTGACTGGAATAAAGCACCATATTTTGCAGAGAGGGTCATTTGGACATAAGGAATGATCTCAGAAGGGGTGCCCATTTCTACAGGAGGTGGAAGGCCCTTAATTTGCATAAATCCAATATGGCCGCCATAATACATACAGTATCCTCCTGATGGCGACTATTTGACAGCTGGAATGGCCTTTTTACATGAGATTGATTTTCTACGAGCCTGACTGAATCAAGAAGAAAATAATAATGATGATTGGAAACTTTATTACCCGTTCAATATCCAACATGGCCGCCAGAGCGTCCCCAATAATGGTATTATTGCTATACACATGTATGTGCGTTTATATATATGCTAATATATATCATATATATTTATAAATCCATTGAGAGGTTTCTGTACATGTAGCTCTGTTATGATTGACTCGATCAAGCACGCATGAAGGCTATTGGCTATTTTCTTTTCTATAGCTATCCAATATGGCCACCAGCGCCCCATCCTCAGCGCTGATTATCGGTACTAAAACCAAATCTGTTTCAAAGGATGAAACTTCAGGTTATCGTACATGCCACGGTTGTGAACCACATCAAATGTTGCCAATTGGATTCTTTCCGGCTCCTTACATGTAAATTAGCATGAGTAAATCCAGCGGCAAAGGGACTTACTCTTCCAACACCGGTTGGAATCAGGATAAAACTGTGCTAAGTAACTACCCTGAGGTAGATTTACTTGTTTCAAGTTTCACAAACGGTTTCCATATTTGACACTCGAGAAAATATGCCTTTACTGTCTCGCGTAATCGTTCATCTGTTATGCAAACCCCTGCTATCGTAGAATCTAAATTAGACAAAGAGTTGTCGAAAGATCGAGTTGTTGGTCCCTTCAAAACTCCTACTTTTGACAATAAGGTTTGCTAAAATTAGGCTTAGTCCACAGAAAGAAACCTAATACTTTTAAGGTCTCTTGATGACCGAGGTCTCTAGGCGCATCGCTGGTGATCGCAAGCCTCAGAACCGCTGAACCGGCACGGGTCGAGCCTCACTGTTGCGTGTGTGAAAGTTTGCCAGTTCCTTACCGACGGGCCGGAGGCGGTTCTCTTCTGGTATTCCAGCTTCCTCCATCTGGCTGTCACCATATGCGCGAAATATCCTTGAGTGTGATACTCTGTCAGTATGTCGGCATCTCTTCCCACTTCCCTTATATGTGTTGTAATTAAACCAAATCCCCACTAATACTTTTCGGTGATACACGATTTATCTTACCCTGGAAAATCTGCCTTGTCTATTAACGGTGCGGTTCAACAGGTCCTGATATATTGAATATGTATACATTAGTTATCGCGATTGCACTAGTTCAAAAACATGGCCACTAAAGCTTGATGGCAAAAATCTATTTATATGATGCCTTTCGCATTTATGTATCGGTGCCTCTCCATGGGATGATCTACATCCTGTGAGATATTAAAGAGCTCAAGTCATTCTCTGCAATCGGTTATGGCTACAAAGTTCGGTATACCAGAGGTCATCCACATACCGGACGACTTCATGTTCGTCGGTGCAAATGGTGCTAGCCACTGTTCTATAATTCTCAACACTTTCACTTACTTGTGTGAGTATTTGGGCATTCCAATCCAACATGCTAAGACCTACTACCCATCAACTACTATGGTTATGCATGGTATTCAATTGGACTCCAGGACTATGAAAACTTCATTTACAGAAGACAAAATTCATAAACTGAAAAGCATGCTGAGTGAATTCTCGCGCCACAAAAAGGTAACCCTTGTGGAACTGCAGTCTCTCATTGGCTCACACAATTTTGCTTGTAAAGTCGTAGTGCCCGGCAGGGCATTTCTCCGCTGCCTGATAGAATTTAACAAAAGTTGTATCACAGGCTCACCATCACATTCGCTTGAATAAAGCTAGAGCCTATGTTAATACCTGGCTTGTATTCCTGGAGTCTTTCAACGGAAATTAATTTTCTTTCTCCAAATTGGGTATCCGATTTCGACGCTGCTGGTACCTTGGGTTTGGCGGCTGTTTTCGGATCCTCGTGGATAGACCAAGAATGACCAGCACATCTTACCCATATCACGGTCAAGCAGTGCTTGCCGTAGAAATTTGGGGCCATGAAGTGGCAAATCACAACGTCTCTTTCTTCAAATTGATTGAAATTAATGCGTCAGTTAGTAGTTGCCTGCCTTCGAAATGACCTACTATTCAGATCAAAACATATTTCAGAACAATCTTATTCCTGACAAACTCACGAGTTTACAATTTCAGGAAGCGCTGTCTCTAGCCCCTTGGCTCAATTGCTCGTCGCACCCAACACCCTGTTTGTTGTTCTTCAAGTATACAAGTATGCAGAGATTTCCTCAATAACACTGGTCAATAACATTGGTCAGTGTGCCAGTAAGATAATCCTCATCTCATCGCCACAGTTGGTTTCCTTCAAAGCATTCTTGCATTTCAACAAGTATGCACCTTTCACAGCTTATACATTCGTATCGGCCATCAGTTATGCGCACAATTTGGCTGCAGTAGACGATCCTGCGCAGTTATTCCTTGCCAAAAAGCTACTTTCGGGCATGTCAAAATTACACGACCGGATACCAGATTGCCGATAACTAAGGATATCCTCCAGAAGATATTTCATGCTATAGCCCACATTGTATCCATGTAATTCTTCACGAGCAATGATCTTGGTAGCATTTCATGCATTCTTACGCGTTAGTGAATTGACAGATCATTCAGAACAAGACAGCAATAGCAATGTTCTTTAATACAAAGATGACTCTTTCTCCAATCAATCTGGCCCATTGCGAAGCATGCACATTATTATCCGCAACTTCAAACTCAACATACTAGTATCCCATAAAACAATTCATTTGTTTATACTGATAATATTAGATATTGTCCAGTTCAAGCAATCCGTGCTTATTTTCGGTTACATATTCCACATTCGAGGCCGGGCCCCTGTTCCAATTTCCAGAGGATGCGCCCGTTTCAGTTGCCTATTTCTCAGCTCATGTAAAAAACGGAATTTCTTTAATCGGCATTGACCCTCTTTAATAGATTGAGGCGATATGGAAGAGCGGCCATAGCTTTTGCATTGGCGCCGCCACTTCATCTTCAGCAGCAGGAATCCCGAAAAGCATATTCGAAAATGTGTAGATGGAAGTCTAACGCTATATTAGTTTGACACTTGGTAGCCATGCATTGTCCAGTCACGGGTTTCATTGTGTGGTAGCCCCAACGAATTTGTTGCATAAGTAAGGATCTGGTCCAACAAGACCCAGTTTGGAAAGGTCATTCAGGGGCTGCTTACCATCTGAGTCAGTTATATATGAATATTTTCTAATATTCACTGTATACTTAACCAAGCAAAAAAATAAAAATAATAATCCAAAATTGACCATATTTGGCTCTGACGTACCTGTAACGTCATTATGGCGGCCGTCTTGGATTACTTTGAATTTCTCGCTAGACGTTTTCCAACACTATTAGTGTGGAAATTTTCAGACTCTTACCCCGACAAATGACGAATATATGATGTTTTGAAAATCGTTGGGATAAAAATTGCCTTTAATATGCCCAAAATGACCCCAGCCCCCTAATGGGCCACATATTGCCTCCTGGGCCTCGAAATCGGGGGCACCCCTTCTGATATGGTTCTCGGTACCTCTAACGACACGTGTGCCAAATTTGGTGCTTTATTCCACTCTGTCACGATAAAGTGAAAATCTGGCCTTAAGCCACCGGACTAATCTAGAAGATACCACTTCATCGGTGTTGGTCTTTCATTTTATGTCCTGTTTGTGGAAGACTCTCGCCCCCTGGAAGGTAATCACTTAATCTGTGATTGTCTTTCATCATATATCCTGTTTATGGAACACTCACTGCACCTGGAAGATAACCATTTGTCAGTGCTGGATGTTTATATGCTAAGGTGTTAGATGGATTGTTCAATCATGTATGTGCTATTTCCAGAAGAAATTTGTCCGGTCCTCAAAATTGATGAAAAAAAAAAAAAGTTCTCGCAACTTGCTTTGACAGCTGTTTAGATATATTTTATAATGTGGGAGGCAGTTTTGAACATTTATTACAAAAAAATAAGAGTAAATTCTAATCATAATGTGCTGTTATGGCATTTTGATGATGACATACTCATACCATAATATTTCCTTTCCATTGTGTTCTTTGCCATCAAACATCCGATGAATAAATGTTCAGTGGTGATCATACAAATGTATGTTTCTAGGTAAAATTGTATGGTTATATCAACTCATTCTATCTTTTCTTTAATATTGCTGGTTGGGCGAACATTTTCCATCCTCTCTGGCCATGACATCTTGATGCTGGAAAACGGTTGAAACACATAGACAAATGAGTACCAATTCCACATCAACATGTTACTGGTGTTTGTACTTGGTACATGTAGCTCAAGCGAGTCCAATTCGGTCAACCTTAGTTCGGTTGAAGAAAAAATACATTTTAATAACCGAACCAGAGGTCTAATTCTCTAAATATTGCATGGCTCAATAATGACAATGTGCTCAGTGTGATCTGCCTCTGTTCACTGACATCACTTATGGGTGGTAATTAGAGCATTTCCACAAAGTGGGTGCTCTTATGTTTTCATGAAAAACGGATCTGCCGACACCACCACGACTTTAAACGTGAATATCTCTGAAAACGTTAAATATTTTCAGGTCAGACTTTGTGTGCTATCTCCTTAGGCCTGGGAAATTTGTCTGGTTGTGTTTTGATAGCCGCTGTTCACCACTAGGTGGCGCTGTAGTCAGAGCATAGGTTAACCATTCTCTGATGATTTCGTCTGAAACGCTTGTTTGATTTGTATGAAACTTCATTACCATGGTCTTGAAGGATAGGCAATGTGCTGAAAAGGTTTTGGTTTTGCTGGCATAAATATAAAGTCACGTTTTGTCTCAAAAAAATAAGTTTTCGGGAAATCAAAATTACCAATTCGCTTGAAGAAATATTTAGAAATTGTTCTATTCTAGGTTGCCAAGCATAAATTTAGGAGTGCCGATGTGATAATTCCCTTTCGGTGCAAACCAAATTGCCATTTAGATGAAAAATTTCATTATCTGAATTGACGTCAAAACCTCCGTAACCATTATCACGATTAAAGTTTTTCCATTGAACTCTTATGTACCAACTCCCTTGGGCTTTAGATTTCACCTGCTCGTTTTTTGTGGTATTTGGTTGTCACTAAGTGACAGTATAGACATGAATGCCGGTAAACATGTGTAACAGGATATCTTCTGAACAACTTGTTTGATTTCCATGAAATTTAGGTACAATGATCTTGCAAGATACGCAAAGGACTGACAAGATTTTGGTGGTGTTGGAGAAATAATGAAGGCACGTTTTTGCATCTCAAAATACGATTCTTTTTTCACAAAATAGGAAATATACTTCCTTGAATAAAAGAAAAGTAATTCTAATTTGCCTAACATGATTTTAACATTCCCAGTGTTATATTTCACACCCCTTGTAAGCCAAATGGCCATTTTTTTTAAATACATGAAATTCTCATGACTTCAGTCCAATATCTACATTCCCCAGGCCAGATCTGGAGATTTTGCTTCATGTAGTTTTGTGATATTTGTTCATCATTGGGTAGCACTATAGACAGTGAACTTATCTAGCACAATTTATTGGCTCTTCAATAGGACCCAACGTCGTGATACGACTGAAATATAGTTGAAAGCGACGTTAAATCATATTCACTCACTCAGTATTGGCTCTTCATGAAGTTTATTATTGTGATTTTGTTAGACAAAGGATTTCAAAGGATTGACCTACCATATGGATTTCGCGACCCTCAACATAATGCTTTATTTATATTTCATTACACATTCTTTTCTACAATTCACAATTGTATTAACATTATGGTTTAAATATGGATTGAAAGGATATTGGTGCTGCTAGCACTGGTGAATATGTGGCAATGGGGTATTGATAGCTAAATATATCTACATCTAGGTTAAATCAGACCCTGCTTACACACAAAAATGCTAAAATGCTGTCGGAGAAAATATACTGCCATCAGTATGGTGTGATACTGTATGGAGAATTACAAGGATTCAGGAAATTCATGACATTTTGATCAAATAGACATACTGTAACACTGATATTCGACTTTGCCTTGCAGGCCTACCTAGTGTATGTGTGTATATTTACCATTCAGATAATAAAACCTGAAGTGGTTGACTAATTGCATAATGCACTTCACATAAGGGGACTAGTGCTTGTTTCAACAGTAAACACTCCCTTCCCAGAATCGGTGCTACTTCTCTCTGCAATATTGATAATAATAATTTGATCCTGTTCAGTGGTATTGCTATCCCAATTACAGTTCTCCAGATGTCTAGAGCTGCATTCTGGCCAATTTTCAATGAGTAAAATCCCAAATTGTCACTCGGGTAATGATCAGTTTTTTTGTTTTATCTGGAGGTCCTCAGAATTTATTTGAAACTCGAGATATGAATTGGCACATACCATTGCATTTTGATAGCATAGTTACAATTGTTAACTATTTTTTAGACTGAAAAAGTAGAAAGATTTTTGTAGTGGAACTTCTCGTTCCTGGTATATGGGAAATTTTTATATATAATTCAAGTAAAATGGTGTATTCTGGTGCATTTTGTCAGAATATTTAGACTTTGAAAATAATATGCAATGATACGTACCTCAAATGGAACTGAATTGTCAATGTCATCTGTCTGTCTATCTGTCTGACTGACTGTCCATCTTTCTGGTCATACCACATATGCAGCTGGTGATGGATGAGAAGCCTAATGAAAATGACTGACCTTCACCTGTTTTTTTAAATTTAGCATTGGCAACAGGAGTAGTGTGACTAACCTCACAGGTCCTATGAAGTAGCTTGAGGAAGAGGACATCGGGGTCCAAGCGTAATCTTATAGGTCACCTAAGTGGGTCAAATTTTCATCAAAAGTAGGTCAGATCAGAACTTGCTGGTAACAGTCCCCTAATGCACGTTCATGCCAAAAATCAAGGTTCTAATGTCAACGGTTCTCCTTGTTTTGCCGATGAAAGGATTCAGATTGACTCACTGACTCGTTACCGGACAATTTGCAAATGAGTACTTCGTAGGAATAATTTTTAAATGAGTGAAGATAGGCTCTCCAACTTGATGATGGTTAGAAAAGCCTATTCCAGTTGACTGAACCTGTTTTTTCAAGGTTATATACTTTATATTATTATAAAACATGAAATATAGCTTTGCTTTCTAAATTAATACCACATATGCAACTTATGATGGACCTGGAGTTCATGAATTGACTGACGTTGACCTATTTTCTCAAGGCCAAAAACTGTATGTTAAAGTCATATACTTTTAACTGCCACGGCTGTGGTTGTCCTCCAGATCAATCGACCGAAGTTCACGTGTGTTGCAACAGCCTCATCTTCATTTTATCCAGCCAATTTCTACGTTCCCACTTCGAACCTGCCTTGATTTATCTGACCCCTTCAGCGTTCAAAATCCGAGGTGTAAATTTCACCAGCTAACGACAGAAGAACCAATCAAAACGTACACATCGATTGCGAGTGAAGTCACATAGAGTGACATCATCCTCTATTAGCGGCATCCTTCCTCCTAATATGGTGCCCACTAATTAGGTCAGCCAATCAATAACGCTCTTGTGCGACCCGTTTCGAATTTCAAATGTTTTCGATGTCCGTGACGTCTCGTGTCTATTTATAAGTTATTTGAACATTGACGGGGTCCAGATATATCAAGGGAAGTTCGAAGTGGGAACGTAGAAATTGGCTGGATAAAATGAAGATGCAACAGCCTATGTTTCAACGGTAACTTAAAACCATGCCATATCGGCTGAGCTGGTGAAACATCCACCATATACAAGCTCTGGCATACCACGTCACTGTCAAAATTTGGGTACCATGACACAGTGATAGATCACACAGCCAGTGAAGGTTCCCGATTTATGTTGAATGTCTTTGTTGCCCGAATACCCTATACAGCATTTTACAACAACAACAATTCGCTGACTTCCAGTTGTTTGACATTTTTATTTGCTGGCATTGTTTCAGATAGAATACAACAGCGGATGAATAATAGATTGAAATCTTCATGTTCAAACTTTCGTAGAAGAAAAAAATGGTTGGTGGGTTGGGGGGGGGGTTTCAATTAGAATTTATTTTTTCCCCGATATTCAATTTTTTAATTTCGGAGGTCCTGTGAAACACAAAAAGTTGGTGTTGCCTCACACTGGATATCGCCCATTGGTAAAGAAATTCCTTCTCAGAGGCACTACTACCATTGATGATTCCTGATTGCTCATCCTCTGTCCAATCCTTGAAAAACTGCCACACCTAATAGAGGGTGTGCCCAAATTAGGGAGATCTAAACCCCGTGAGTACCAATTTTTGTGTTGCACATGTATTCGGGGAAATGCTCTTGTCTCCTGTTTCACACGAGCTTTCATTTTTCCCTGTTGACCCGAGAACTAAAATTGTGGCTAATGTGTGTCGGTCCTGTTGTGGACGCCAAAATTTGTGTGTTAGAGCGACAACTACAGTCCATATAAAAATTGGAAAAACCTATCCCATAAATCGAATTATCATCCGGCATGAATTCATTCATGAATTGTAAATTGAATTGCGGCATCAATTGCAAATTGCAAATCAATTGCAAACCTGCCATTTTGTCAGTAAAACTCCTAAATATTGCCAGTTTATGTACTAGGTTGGACGAACGGAAGACTTCTTGTTTGACTGAAGTTGGACGAGCATAAGACATTTATTGTTGAACCAGGGAAATTGATGGATTTCCTTTATCTTCCATGGTGGTAAAATTTAGTTAACATAATTGTCTGAACAGGGCCGCTCACTAGCCTACAACGGCCTACGCTCACATAGTTACGAATCATACATGCCTACACCGGCCTACGGTATTTCTCCACTATATAAAGCGGCCGAATGGCCATTCACACACAACCTCTGATGAGATCACATCGATCGAAACCGGTCAGGTTTTTACAGACAGAAGTCAACTCCAGCCTTTGCCGAATACTGATTTTCTTCACTCCATACCATAATTGTCTGAATCATCTAGCTGAAACTAGTCTTGAGGATTTCACAAAGGAAACAGTTCACAGTCCAACACTTTCCATCTTTCATTCATCCAACAATATTTGGCAGTTTTAACTTTTATTCAGGGGTAACAATTGCCAAATTGATCAGTTTTCAGAAGAATTCACTTATTTTTCCATCTCCAGCTATATACATTTACATGTAAGAACATGAAGAATCAATCAATTCATGCTGGAATAGAGGGAATTATACGTAATTACCACCTGCCTCATCCGGTCTCCATTTGTTCGATTTAAAGAAGTATTCATTGTTAAATGATATATATGTTCCACATATGGAAAACTTGGGCTTGGAAAGCATTGGACAATAAATGTTTGGGGAATCACGAGGTAAATGCATAGAACTCAAATTTTTCTGTCTTCGTTCGTCCAATGCCAAGTTCATCATGCATGTTAATACTAATCATTTCTTTTAAAATGTGCGAGGGATTTGTTTTAAACAATTGATTGACTTTACATCAACAATCAGCTGACCTATATAATTTTTTTTTTTGAGAAAACGTAGGTGGGATTTTGTGTAGATGTCACTGTCTGTTACACCTTGGTATATAAACACCTTGTCTTTCATATATCATGTTTATCGAAGACTCGCCCCACCTAGAAAATAACCACTTCATCGGTGCTTGTCTTTCAACATATATCATGTTTATGGTGCTTATGGGGAATGACCTGGGATGTCGTGCACACCACAGTTCATGGTAAGAATAATCCTCGGCTCCTCAGAGAGCTTGTCGTAAGAGGCGATTGAGGCACCTGTGGGTTTCCAGGGTGTGAAAAGGAATATGACCCCACCCATGTGGTTCCCGGGTGTGAAGAGGAACCCAACGTCGTGATATAGAAGACTTCACTAGTGCTTGTCTTTCATCATATATCCTGTTTTAAGAGAAGACTCGCTCCACTAGAAAATAACCACTTCAGCAGTGCTTTCCTTTTATCGTATATCGTGCTTATGGGAGAATCGCTCAACCTGGAAGATAAAGCCCAGCGCACACGAGCGCATGAAATCGCAGGCAACAGGATATTTGAACGCATGCGACTGAATATCTCGAAAATCGCCCCTGTGTGGGGAAGTGGAAACACGAGATTTTGTCGCAAGCAACAGGATCCAAAGTTTCAGCGTGTTTAATATGTCGGCGACAGAATCTCCGGATAAATTTGCGCCGGCGACAGAAGTTGCTCGTGTGCGTTGAAAGGGAAACTTTTTATCTTGTTGCCGCAAACTTCAGCCAATCAAAAGCGAGGTGGATATCGTGATGATACAGGAGTGGTCAAAATGGCGGCACTCTCGGTCATGTGACTGCATTTTACCACTGTTTCGCAAGGGCAGCTCATGCAGAGTTGCAACACTGTCGCCTCGTGTGCGGGCAAAGCAGAAAAAGGACCCAAAAATCACTGACGTCCAAATATCTTGTGCTTGTGATTATATGCGCTTGTGTGCGCTGGGCATAATTACTTCATCAGTGCTCGTCTTTCATCATACATAGTGTTTATGGAAAACTCACTCCCCCTGGAAGATAATCACTTCATCAGTGCTTGTCTTTCATCATATATCGTGTTTTTGGGAGACTCGCTCCACCTAGAAAGTAACCAGTTCATCAGCGCTGGTCTTTCATCTTCATCCTGTTTATGAAAGACTCGTTCCACCTAGTAGAAGATAATCACTTCATCTGTGCTTGTCTTTCACCTTTATCCTATTTATGGAAGATTCGTTCCACCCAGAAGACAATCACTTCATCAGATATCATGTTTATGGAAGACTACCTCCACCTAGAAAATAACCACTTTAGCAGTGCTTGTCTTTCCTCTTTATCCTGATTACGGAAGACCAACCTAGAAGATGATCACTATATCAGTGCTTGTCTTTCATCATATCCTGTTTATGGAAGACTCGCTCCACCTGGAAGATAATTACTACATCAGTGCTTGTCTTTCATCATATATCGTGTTTACGGAAGACGCACTCCACCTACATTACAACAATTCAGCAATGCTTGTCATTCAACTAATTCAGCAATGCTTGTCATTCATATATCATGCTTATGGAAGATTCGCTCCACGTACAAAATAACTGCTTCATCAGTGCTTGGATGTCCCCTTATATCCTGTTTATGGAAGACTTTTTCCACTTGAAAATAGTCCTTTATTCGGTGCTCGTCTTTCATCTTTTTCCTGTCTATGGAAGACTCGTTTCACCCAGAAGATCATCAATTCATCGGTGCTAATCACTTCATCGGTGCTTGTCTTTCATCATATATCGTGTTTATGGAAGACTGGCTCCACCAAGAAGATAATCTCAGCAACGGTGCTTGTCTTTCATCATATATCGTGTTTATGGAAGACTGGCTCCACCTAGAAGATAATCTCATCAACGGTGCTTGTCTTTCATCATATATCGTGTTTATGGAAGACTGGCTCCACCAAGAAGATAATCTCATCAGCGGTTCTCTTATGAATATGACTATATGCAGGCGCTTTCAAAAACCGATCCATTCAAAGCCCGTTCCTTCTCATTCACCAAACGCTATATAGACGATCTTCTCGCTGTGGATAATCGCTATATAAATGACGCAGTGAAGTATATATATCCACCTTCACTGGATTTGAAGGAAACTACAGATAGCCCTACAGGCACATCTTATTTAGATCTCTATCTCTATAAAAATGAAGCCGGCATTCTCTCTCGTCGACTTTATGACAAAAGAGATGATTACAATTTCGACATCGTAAACTATCCCTTTCTGGATAGTAATATTCCAGTGGGACCTGCATATGGCGTATACATATCTTGCTTAGTAGCATTTGCTAGATCCTGTGTTAAATGTGATGATTTTAATCAACGTCACAACACATTGTTGCAGAAACTTATAAAACAGGGCTATTCCATCAAGCGCCTCCAAGTTTCTCAAATTTGGCGATACATATCGCATGCTGATAGCAAAATACGAACGTAGTGTGCAAGATCTATGGCGCTACGTTTCGTAACTTGTGTCTAATTCCACTTAACCCGGGGCTAGGGGCCGTATGAACCCATGTACTTCAAGATCCTCACGGTACTCATATGAACAGTCACAATCAAAGCGTGACAGATACATCTTTTTTTTAGACGACGACTCTATAACGAATATTATGGATTAAGAATACTGATCAGCGATACGGATTTGATATTTTTGGAACATCATGATGTCTTGCCGCATCATTGAAAACTGTTGACCGCTTCTCTCTTGCAGGAAACAAGCCTATGTTTATGTATACTATGATTGTCTTTTTGAATTTGGTGCTAATACTGTTATGTGGAAAATGGAATAGGTCTTTGGATTATGGACGCGGATATTCTCTAGTGGACGACAGCTGGATAATGAATGACGGACTAGACGCTTGTAATTCATCATATATCGTGTTTATGGAAGACTGGCTCCACCTAGAAGATAATCTCATCAACGGTGCTGGTCTTTCATCATATATCGTGTTTATGGAAGACTGGCTCCACCAAGAAGATAATCTCATCAACGGTGCTTGTCTTTCATCATATATCATGTTTATGTAAGACTGGCTCCACCAAGAAGATAATCTCATCAACGGTGCTTGTCTTTCATCATATATCATGTTTATGTAAGACTGGCTCCACCAAGAAGATAATCTCATCAACGGTGCTTGTCTTTCATCATATATCATGTTTATGTAAGACTGGCTCCACCAAGAAGATAATCTCATCAACGGTGCTGGTCTTTCATCATATATCATGTTTATGTAAGACTGGCTCCACCAAGAAGATAATCTCATCAACGGTGCTTGTCTTTCATCATATATCATGTTTATGTAAGACTGGCTCCACCAAGAAGATAATCTCATCAACGGTGCTGGTCTTTCATCATATATCATGTTTATGTAAGACTGGCTCCACCAAGAAGATAATCTCATCAACGGTGCTGTCTTTCATCATATATCATGTTTATGTAAGACTGGCTCCACCAAGAAGATAATCTCATCAACGGTGCTTGGTCTTTCATCATATATCATGTTTATGGAAGACTGGCTCCACCAAGAAGATAATCTCATCAACGGTGCTGGTCTTTCATCATATATCATGTTTATGTAAGACTGGCTCCACCAAGAAGATAATCTCATCAACGGTGCTGGTCTTTCATCATATATCATGTTTATGTAAGACTGGCTCCACCAAGAAGATAATCTCATCAACGGTGCTTGTCTTTCATCATATATCATGTTTATGTAAGACTGGCTCCACCAAGAAGATAATCTCATCAACGGTGCTGGTCTTTCATCATATATCATGTTTATGTAAGACTGGCTCCACCTAGAAGATAATCTCATCAACGGTGCTTGTCTTTCATCATATATCATGTTTATGGAAGACTGGCTCCACCAAGAAGATAATCTCATCAACGGTGCTGGTCTTTCATCATATATCATGTTTATGTAAGACTGGCTCCACCAAGAAGATAATCTCATCAATGGTGCTGGTCTTTCATCATACATGTACATCATGCTTATGGAAGACTGGCTCCACCTAGAAGATAATGTCTTCAACGGTGCTTGTTCTTCTTTATCCAGTTTATGGAAGACTCGCTCCACCTAGAAGATAACCACTTCATTGGTGCTCGTATTTCATCATCAGCCCTGTGGGGCTTCCGAGGATTGACCTGGGATGTCGTTGTGCACACCACAGGTCATGGTAAGAATAGTCCTCCGCTCCTCAGACAGCTTGTCGTAAGAGGCGACTAACTGAGGCGCCCGTGGGGTTCCCGGGTGTAAAAAGGAATAGGACCCCACGTCGTGATATGACTGAAATATAGTTGAAAGCGACGTTAAGTCATATTCACTCACTCACTCACTCACTCGTCTTTCATCATTATCACGTTTATGGATACCTCGCTCCACCTGAAAGATAATCATAATCACTTCATCAGTGCTTGTCTTTCATCACATATACTGTTGATGGAAGACTCGTTTCACCCCCTCCCTTCCCTTCCCCGTCGTGATATAGCTGAAAAAATGTTGAAAGCGACATTAACCCCTATTTACTCACTCACTCACTTGTCTTCCGCCTGATATATTTATGGAAGACTCGCTCCATCTGGAAGATAATCACTTCATCGATACTTGTCTTCCATCATATATCATGTTTATGGAAGACTCGCTCCATCTAGAAGATAAAATCACTTAATTGGTACTGGTCTTTCATCTTCATCCTGTTTGTGGAAAACTCGTTCCACCTAGAAAATAATCAATTCAGCAGTGCTTGTCTTTCATCATATATCTTAGTTATGGATGACTCGCTCCACCTACAAAATAGCTGCTTCATCATGCAGTGCTTGACTGTCGTCTTATATCATGTTTATGGAAGACTTGCTCCACCTACAAAATAACCACTTCAGCACTGTTTGTTTCTCTTCATATATCATGTTTATGGAATAATTGCTCCATCTAGAAGATCATCACTTCATCGGTACTTGTCTTCCATCATATATCATGTTTATTGAAGAATCCCTCCATCTAGCAGATATTCACTTCACCAATGCTGCATGGTCTTTCGTCTTTATCCTGTTCATGGAAAACTCGCTCCACCTAGAAAATAACCACTTGAGCAGGGTTTGTCTTTCATCATATATCGTGGTTATGAAAGACTCGCTCCACCGGGAAGATAATCACTTCCTCAGTGCTTGTTTTTCATCGTATATCACGGGTATGGAAGACTCGCTCCATCTAGAAAATAATCACCTCCGCAGTGCTTTTCTTTCATCATATATGGTGTTTATGGAAGACTCACTCCACCTATTAAATAACTGCTTCATCAGTGTTCGTCTTTCACCTTATATCATGTTTAAGGGAAATTCGCCCCACCTGGAAGATAATTATTTCATCATGCATGTCGTTCATCATATATCGCGTTTATGAAAGACTCACTTCACCTACAATACAGCTAATCCATTAGAGCTTGTCATTCAAATGTGTTTATGGAAGATTCGCTCCACCTACAAAATAACTTCATCAGTGCTTGGCTGTCACCTTATATCATGTTTACGGAAGACTTGCTCCACCTTGAAAATAATCCCTTCATCGGTGCTTGTCTTTCAACTTTATCCTGTTTATGGAAAGACTCGTTCCACCTCGAAGATAATCACTTCATCTCTGCTTTTCTTTCATCTTGCATTATATTTATGGAAGACAGGTTTCCCCTAGAAAATAACCACTTCAGCAGTGCTTTTCTTTCGTCATATATCATGTTTATGGAAGACTCGTTCCACATAAAACATAATCACTTCCTCTGTGCTTTTCTTTCATCATTATCACGTTTATGGAAGACGCGCTTCACTTGGAAGATAATCACTTCATCAGTGCTTCTCTTCCATCATAGATCGTGTTTATGGACGACTCGCTCCACCTGCAATATAACTAATTCATTATTGCTTACCATTCAGTATATTATGTTTATGGAAGGCTCGCTCTATCTACAAAATAACCACTTCATCGGTGCTGGTCTTTCATCTTTATCCTGTTTATGAAGACTCGTTCCACCTAGAAGATAATCGCTTCATCGGTTCTGTCTTTCATCAGATATTATGTTTATGGAATTACAAGCGTCTGGTCCGTCATTCATAATTCAGCCGACGTCCATTAAGGAATATCCGCGTCCATAATTTAAAGACCTATTCCATATTCCATATAACAGCATTAGCAAAAGATTCAAAAAGACAATGCTAGTATACATAAAAGTTGGATAGTTTCCTGTAGGAGAGAAGCGGTCAACAGTTTTCAATGATGCCGGCAAGACATCATGATGTTCAAAAAATATCAAATCCGCATCGCTGATCAGTATTCTTAATACATATGATATTCATTGTAAAGTCATCATCTAGAGAATGATGTATCTCAGTCACGCTTTGATTGTGACTGTTCATATGAGCACCATGAGGATCTTGAAGTACATGGGTTCATACGGCCCCTAGCCCCGGGTTAAGCGGAATTAGACAAAAGTTACGACACGTAACTCCATAGATCTTGTATTTTGCTATCAGCATGCGATATGTATTGCCAAATTTGAGAAACTTTGAGGAAGACTCGTTCCACCTAGAAGATAATCACTTTTTCGGTACTTGTCTTTCATCAAAGATCATGTTTATGGAAGTCTCGCTCCACCTAGAAGATAATCACTTCATCTGGACTTCTCTATCATCTTTATACAGTTTACGGAAAACTCGTTCCACCTAGAAAATAACCACTTCAGCAGTGCTTTTCTTTCATCAAATATCATGTTTATGGAAGACTCGCTCCACCTTGATAATAATCACTTCTTCGGTACTTGTCTTTCATCATAGATCATGTTTATGGAAGTCTCGCTCCACCTAGAAGATACACTTAATCTGGACTTGTCTATCATCTTTATACAGTTTACGGAAAACTCGTTCCACCTAGAAAATAACCACTTCAGCAGTGCTTTCCTTTCATCAAATATCCTGTTTATGGAAGACTCGCTCCACCTTGAAAATAATCACTTCTTCGGTACTTTTGTTTCATTATAGATCATGTTTATGGAAGTCTCGCTCCACATAGAAGATAATAACTTCATCTGGACTTGTTTTTCATAAAAAGTCATGTTTAATCACTTCCTCGGTGGTGGTCTTTCATCTTTATCCTATTTATGGAAAAGTCGTTCCACCTATTAATTAACGATCTCAACAGTGCTTATCTTTCATCTTTTTCTTGTTTATGGAAGATTCGTTCCACCTAGAAAATAACCACTTCATCGGCTCTGGTCTTCCATCTTTATCCTGTTTATGGAAGAGTCGTTCCACCTGGAAGATAATCACTTTATCAGTGCTTGTCTATCATCTTTATACAGTTTACGGAAAACTCGTTCCACCTAGAAAATAACCACTTCAGCAGTGCTTTTCTTTCATCGTATATCGTGTAGAAAGACTCGCTCCACCTGGAAGATAATCACTAAATCAGTGCTTGTCTTCCATCAAATATCATGTTTATGGACGTCTTCCTTCGCCTAGAAAATAACCACTATGGTGCTTTTCTTTCATCATATATCGTGTTTTTGGAGAACACGTCCCACGTACATAACAACTGCTTCATCAGTGCTTTTCTTTCATCATATATCGCGTCATCCTCACTTGTGGGTTTTGATAATACTTCATACTGTAGGCATAGACTAATACATCATCTTCACCTGCATGTATCGACTCTTACACCATACTCATCTGTAGGTTTTGACTAATACACCATCGTCTCCTGTAGGTATTGACTCGTACACCATACTTACCTCTAGGTTTTGACTAATACACCATACTCACCTGTAGGTTTTAACTAATACACCATCGTCTCCTGTAGGTATTCACTCGTACACCATACTCACCTCTAGGTTTTGACTAATACACCATACTCACATGTAGGTTTTGACTAATACACCATCGTCTCCTGTAGGTATTGACTCGTACACCATACTCACCTCTAGGTTTTGACTAATACACCATACTCACATCTAGGTTTTGACTAATACACCATACTCACATGTAGGTTTTGATTGATACACCATACTCACCTGCAGGTATTGACTCGTACACCATACTCACCTGTAGGTTTTGACTAATACACCATACTCACATGAAGGTATTGACTATAAAACATCCTCGCATGTAGGTATTGACAATACAACATCCTCACCTGCAAGTATTGACTATACACTATCCTCGCCTGTATAGATATTGATTAATACACGTTATTCACCTGTAGGTATTGATTAATACACCATCCGCACATGTACATGTAGGTTATGACTAATACACCATCGTCACATGTAGGTATTGACCATCCACCATCCTCATCAGTAGGTTTTGGCTGATACACGATCTTCGCCTGTAGGTTTTGACTATACAGCATACTTGCATGCAGGTAATGACTCATAGTTTTGGTTAGCTTTTGTTAGGGTATGTTTGTTTGTTTGGGGCATCGTCGCCGTGTGACCAAAATGGTTAGGTGCGACGTTAAACTTCAAACAACCAACCAACCAACTCATACACCATCTTCACCTGCAGGTATTGATTCGTACACCATACTCACCCGTAGTTATTGACTAATACACCATACTCACCTGCAAATATTGACCAATACACCATACTCACCTGCAGATATTGTCTATACACCATCTTCACTTGTAGGTATTGACTAATATACCATATTTACCCGTAGGTATTGAATATAAACCATCATCACATGTAGATATTGACTATACACCTTCCTCAACTGCATGTATTGACTATACATCATCCTCAACTGCATGTATTGACTATACACTATCCTCACCTGTAGGTATTGACTAATACATCATCCTCACCTGCATTGACTAATACACCATACTCACCTACAGGTATTGATTAATACACCATCTTCACCTGTAGGTACTGAGTATACACCATACTCGCCTGTAGGTAATGACTCATATACCATCCTCACATGTAGATATTGACTATACACCATCCTCACATGTAGGTATTGACTATACACCATCTTCACCTGTAGGTATTCATTAATACACCTTACTTACCTGTAGGTATTGACTATGCACCATCCTCACCAGTAGGTTTTGGCTAATACACCATCCTCACCTGTAGGTATTGACTATACACCATACTCGCCTGTAGCTATTGACTCATACATCATCCTCACATGTAGATATTCATTATACACCATCCTCACATGTAGATATTGACTATACACCATCCTGATATGTAGGTATTGTCTAGTACACCATTCTCATTTGTAGGTATTGACTATACAACATACTCACCTTTAAGTATTGAATATACACAATCCTCACCTTTAGGGATTGACCATACACCATCTTCACCTGTAGGTTTTGACTATACACCATCCTCACCTGTGTAGGTATTGATTATACATCACCCCACCTGTAGGTTTTGACTATACACCCTCCTCGCCTGTAGGTATTGACTATAGGCTGCACAATCCTCACCTGTAGGCATTGCCCATACACCATCCTCACCTGTAGGTTTTTGACTATACAACATCCTCACCTGTAGGTATTGACTATACATCAAACTAAAAAAGAAACATTAAAAAATGGTTTCAAATCTGATTTCAAATTCCACGAATTTTCTAAGTCGAGCATTTAGAAACCGGATACTTGGAAGAAAATGGTGTGATTTTCCAGAATCTGAGTTTTGATACGAGATGTGATTAGTGAGATCGAAGTACAGGATTTCAAGTTAGAGGTTAACTTGTTCCATATTTTCGGGCCTTTAATTGTGGTACAATATAAGGATAGTTCTGAAAGATAAATATGTCCATATAGTTTTAAACTGGACTGTCTAGCTGTGTGTTTATGCACGAGAGATCATTTTGTGAAATAAGAATTCTTCAGACATTAAATGATGATGGTTAAAATATTTATTAACGAATAGAAGAACTAAATACTAATTTAATTGTTTCACTGATAATATTTTCAACTGGGCAAATAGTGGAGATGTGTGACCAATCGTATGGACATTTTTGTAAGATCTGTAAATGTTTAAGATGATTGGAATATATTGTTGTAGAGGTCGCTATACGCTCGGAACTGTTAATCCCTAGTATGCCGAAATGAACCGTATGCTAGGAGATTGCATCATTCGGGCTAGTTCCGATCAAAACCGCCCCGAACTGGTTTTGGTCCGAAGTTAGAAGTTCGGAAATCTTCGGTGCGCGCACTGATTTTGTCAGACGAGGTTGGGATTTCATTGAGACAAGACGTATAGAATTCAGGTGGTTGGATGGGACAATTTTAACGGGGATATTTTAGCTCTCTATCGCTGTGGGTGTTGCTAGTCGGGGCACACCACGACTTCAATATATTGCCCAAACAATATTACAATTTGTTAAGCGCGGGGAAATCAAAGACTAATAAAGTATATACAGTGTCTTTTTGTTGAGACAATCTCTTTTATGGTAAATGATACCGAAATTTCTTCTTATCTTTTTGGATAAGTCTTCTAAATGCGACACCCAAGTAAGTCTGTCATCAAAATATACCCCTAGGAATTTGAACCTTTCAACCTGTTCTATATCTGTACCAGAGATGGATAATTTGGGTTGGTGCGAAGCTTGCACCGTTTAAAGGAGTGTTTGTTACATGCGAACCAATTGTATAAATTGATGAGCTCTTTCGACATAATTTCTATCAAAAGCTTAAGGGTCGTCGTTGAACAGGGTGACAGATGTGTCATCAGCGAAAAGTAGAATAATGTCGTAATGTCATTGATATAAATAAGAAAAAAGAACTGGACCTACGATGGATCCCTGTGGTACTCCACAGGACACGGATAGAAACGATGATATTGTATATATGCAGTACACTGGGTTCGAGACGATAAGTAACTATGAAAGCATTTGTTACATATTCCCCTTAAACGATAATAACCTAAATTGTATAGAAGGATGCTATGTGGTTGACTGGCTGCAAATGCTTTAGGTCCAGGAAAGTTGTGATAGAATATGTCTTGGCCTCTCTGGCAGCAACTAATTTATCATCCAACGACATAACCGCTAAAAATGGGGAGTGAGTAGCTCGGAATCCATACTGGTTAGCGCATATTATATTGTGCGTTTCTAAGAAGGCGATCATTCTGTTGACTACAAGCTTTTCGATTATCTTGCTCAGGCAAGGCAGTACTGATATAGGCCTATACTTTTCGCATAAATTAGTTTCATCGTTTTTAAATAGAGAGGTTACTTTTGAATTTCTTAAGTGCTTTCAGGACTACATCCAGACCGAAAGATCAATTTATATATGACACAAATGCTCTACGATGAAATCTAATACCGGTTTAACTGAAGACAAACGTATTCCATCAAGTCCGGGTGCACTATTCTTCAGACGTACCATTCGCAAATTCTTTGATCTTTGAGTGATGGTGTTGTCTAAAGCCCAACTCACACTACGAACATTTTGTTGTATTAGAACAAAAACACTGTTCAGAACATGTTTTGTCTGCAGTGTGAGGTGCCCAGAAACATAAAACATCTGTTTGGAACAATTGTTCGTGAGATCAAACTTGTTTGATATTGCGAACATGTTTTGCCCTGAAACAAGTTTTTGTCTTCAGTGTGTGGTGATCGCGAACATTTTGCCGAACATTTACCAACAGTTATCCAATCAACTGGCAGCTGTGGGTCATGTGACGAAGCCGCTCTCCCATGACAACAAAATGGCCTCACTGCTTGGTCGCGGCGACTGGCGGTCAAGAGAAAATGTTCGTAGTGTGAGGTTAAGCCCAACTCACACTACGAATATTTTGTTGTATTAGAACAAAAACAGTGTTCAAAACATGTTTTGTCTGCAATGTGAGGTGCTCAGAAACAGAAAACATATGTTCGGAACAAATGTTCGTGAGATCAAACTTGTTTGATATTGCGAACATGTTTTGCCCTGAAACAAGTTTTTGTCTTCAGTGTGTGGTGATCGCGAACATTTTGCCGAACATTTGCCAACAGTTATCCAATCGACTGGCAGCTGTCGGTCATGTGACGAAGCCGCTCTCACATGACACAACAAAATGGCCTCGCTGCTTGATCGCGGTGACTGACAGTCAAGAGAAAATGTTCGTAGTGTGAGGTGACTACGAACACAAACACGAACAAATGGTTCTGTTCTAATACAACAAATTGTTCGTAGTGTGAGTTGGGCTTAACTGGAATCAAATCCTCTTTCACACTCAATACGCGATCAGCGGTCCTTCCTTTCAAAGGGGTCAATACGTGGTCAGCGGTCCTTCCTTTCAAAGGGGTCAAGAGTCACGTGAGCGGAATTGACATCACAAAGTGCACTCAAATACGCGGTCAAATCCCCTTTCACACTCAATACGCAGTTAGCGGTCCTTCCTTTCAAAGGGGGCAAGATTCACGTGAGCGGAAGTGACATCACAAAGGTCATATGCAAATTTCCAAGGTCAGCGCGACCGAATTATCTCTTTCAAAAGGATCAAGGGTCACGTGAGCGGAAGTGACGTCGCAAAGTGCACTCAAATACACGGTCGAATGCCCTTTCAAAGGTGGAATACACGATGGTCGATCCGTATAGCCACGAAAAATATATATGAATACTTTGGGAGTTAGACTTATTTATAATACGCATGTACTGTTCAACTCCTCAGTTCGGGTGATCTATAAATATAACTGACGTCATGATCTATGAATAGAACGCGGAAAACCCCCCTGTCCCGATGTTGGGCGATGGCGTCATCGGGGACCAGCAAATTCTCAACATGTTGTCTTCCGTGGTATGAATGCATTTGATACATACACCCACACGTTAGTATTATATAATATAGCAAATAGCTCGCAAAAGGTTTAAAAGGGTACCTTTGTGTCATATGGGTAGATGAAAAATGGCGTCCCTTCCCTTCCCCATCGTGATATAGCTGAAAAAATGTTGAAAGCGACATTAACCCCTATTTACTCACTCACTCACTTGTCTTCCGCCTGATATATTTATGGAAGACTCGCTCCATCTAGAAGATAATCACTTCATCGATACTTCCATCATATATCATGTTTATGGAAGACTCGCTCCATCTAGAAGATAAAATCACTTAATTGGTACTGGTCTTTCATCTTCATCCTGTTTGTGGAAAACTCGTTCCACCTAGAAAATAATCAATTCAGCAGTGCTTGTCTTTCATCATATATCTTAGTTATGGATGACTCGCTCCACCTACAAAATAGCTGCTTCATCATGCAGTGCTTGACTGTCGTCTTATATCATGTTTATGGAAGACTTGCTCCACCTACAAAATAACCACTGCAGCACTGTTTGTTTCTCTTCATATATCATGTTTATGGAATAATTGCTCCATCTAGAAGATAATCACTTCATCGGTACTTGTCTTCCATCATATATCATGTTTATTGAAGAATCTAGCAGATATTCACTTCACCAATGCTGCATGGTCTATCGTCTTTATCCTGTTCATGGAAAACTCGCTCCACCTAGAAAATAACCACTTGAGCAGGGTTTGTCTTTCATCATATATCGTGGTTATGAAAGACTCGCTCCACCGGGAAGATAATCACTTCATCAGTGCTTGTTTTTCATCGTATATCACGGGTATGGAAGACTCGCTCCATCTAGAAAATAATCACCTCAGCAGTGCTTTTCTTTCATCATATATGGTGTTTATGGAAGACTCCCTCCACCTATTAAATAACTGCTTCATCAGTGTTCGTCTTTCACCTTATATCATGTTGATGGAATACTTGCTCCACCTGGAAGATAATAATTTCGTCTCCGATTCTCTATCATCATGTTTATGGGAGATTCGCTCCACCTGGAAGATAATAATTTCGTCTCCGATTCTCTATCATCATGTTTATGGGAGATTCGCTCCACCTGGAAGATAATAATTTCGTCTCCGATTCTCTATCATCATGTTTATGGGAGATTCGCTCCACCTGGAAGATAATAATTTCGTCTCCGATTCTCTATCATCATGTTTATGGGAGATTCGCTCCACCTGGAAGATAATAATTTCGTCTCCGATTCTCTCTCATCATGTTTATGGGAGATTCGCTCCACCTGGAAGATAATTATTTCATCATGCCTGTCGTTCATCATATATCGCGTTTATGGAAGACTCACTTCACCTACAATACAGCTAATTCATTAGAGCTTGTCATTCAGATGTGTTTATGGAAGATTCGCTCCACCTACAAAATAACTTCATCAGTGCTTGGCTGTCACCTTATATCATGTTTACGGAAGACTTGCTCCACCTTGAAAATAATCCCTTCATCGGTGCTTGTCTTTCAACTTTATCCTGTTTATGGAAAGACTCGTTCCACCTCACTTCATCGGTGCTTGTCTTTCATCTTTATCATGTTTATGGAAAGACTCGTTCCACCTGAAAGATAATCACTTCATCGGTGCTTGTCTTTCATCTTTATCATGTTTATGGAAAGACTCGTTCCACCTGAAAGATAATCACTTCATCGGTGCTTGTCTTTCATCTTTATCATGTTTATGGAAAGACTCGTTCCACCTGAAAGATAATCACTTCATCGGTGCTTGTCTTTCATCATATATCATGTTTATGGAAGACAGGTTTCACCTAGAAAATAACCACTTCAGCAGTGCTTTCGTCATATATCATGTTTATGGAAGACTCGTTCCACCTAAAACATAATCATTTCCTTGGTGCTTTTCTTTCATCATTATCACGTTTATGGAAGACGCGCTTCACTTGGAAGATAATCACTTCACCAGTGCTTCTCTTCCATCATGGATCGTGTTTATGGACGACTCGCTCCACCTGCAATATAACTAATTCATTATTGCTTACCATTCAATATATCATGTTTATGGAAAACTCGCTCCAACTACAAAATAACCACTTCATCGGTGCTGGTCTTTCATCTTTATCCTGTTTATGAAGACTCGTTCCACCTAGAAGATAATCGCTTCATCGGTGCTGTCTTTCATCAGATATCATGTTTATGGAATTACAAGCGTCTGGTCCGTCATTCATAATTCAGCCGTCGTCCATTAAAGAATATCCGCGTCCATAATTTAAAGACCTATTCCATATTCCACATAACAGCATTAGCACAAAATTAAAAAAGACAATCCTAGTATACATAAACATAGGCTAGTTTCATGCAAGAGAGAAGCGATCAACAGTTTTCAATGATGCCGACAAGACCTCATGATGTTCCAAAAATATCAATCCGTATCGCTGATCAGTATTCTTAATCCATAATATTCGTTGTAATGTCGTCATCTAAAGAATGATGTATCTCAGTCACGCTTTGATTGTGACTGTTCATATGAGCACCATGATGATTTTGAAGTGCATGGGTTCATACGGCCCCTAGCCCCGGGTTAAGCGGAATTAGACAAAAATTATGACACGTGACGCCATAGATCTTGCACGCTACGCTCGTATTTTGCTATCAGCATGCGATATGTATCGCCAAATTTGAGAAACTTTGAGGAAGACTCGTTCCGCCTAGAAAATCACTTCAGCAGTGCTCTTTTCCCGTCAAATACCATGTTTATGGAAGATTCACTCCACCTATTAAATAACTGCTTCACCAGGGCTCGACTTTCACCTTATATCATGTTTACGGAAGACTTACTCCACATGGAAGATAATCATTTCATCAGTGCTTGGTGGTTTGGTGGGCACGGGTTCCTGTTGCTTCAATGCATTTTGCTGAGAAGCACCAGGAACTTGATAATGTGATGTCTACCACTATAATATCACTCGTCGTTTTTTCACCATGTAAGCGTCCTGTCTGGTGTATGTTGTCTTCAGTGTTTTATATGGTGGATGGAGAGTGTCTGGTTCCATGCTGCTTCAAAGTGTTTCTTCTTTGAAGTAGCAGGAACGCAACTTGGCTGGGTGATGCTTAGTTGGTTTGTCGCGATATAGCTGAAATATTGTTGAAAGCGACGTTAAATTCTATTCTATTCACTCACTTGTGTTTCATCATATATCATGGTTATAGGAGACTCGCTCCACCTGGAAGATAATCACTTCATCAGTGCTTGTCGTTCATCATATATCGTGTTTATGGGAGACTCGCTCCACCTGGAAGATAATCATTTCATCTGAGATTCTGTCATCATTATCACGTTTATGGAAGACTCGCTCCGCTTGAAAGATAATCACTTCATTGCTGCTTGTCGTTCTTCAAGTGAATAATTCATCAGTGCTTGTCATTCATATATGTTCATGGAACTTACAAAATAACTGTTTCATCAGTGCTTGGCTGTCACCATATATCATGTTTATGGAAGAATTGCTCCACCTTGAAAATAATCCCTTCATCGGTGCTTCTCTTCCATTATGGATCGTGTTTATGGACGAATCGCTCCACCTGCAATATAACTAATTCATTATTGCTTACCATTCAATATATCATGTTTATGGAAGACTGGCTCCATCTACAAAATAACCACTTCATCGGTGCTGGTCTTTCATCTTTATCGTAAGTTACGACACGTAACGCCATAGATTTTGCACGCTACGCTCGTATTTTGCTATCAGCATGCGATATCTATCGCTAAATTTGAGAAACTATGAGGAAGACTCGTTCCACCTAGAAGATAATCACTTCAGCAGTGCTTTTCTTTCATCAAATATCATGTTTATGGAAGACTCGCTCCACCTTGAAAATAATCACTTCTTCGGTACTTGTCTTTCATCATAGATCATGTTAATGGAAGTCTCGCTCCACCTAAAAGATAATCACTTCATCTGGACTGGTTTTTCATAAAAAAAATCATGTTTATGGAAGACTCGCTTCATGTACAAGATAATCACTTCCTCGGTGCTGGTCTGTCATCTTTCACCTATGAAATAACCATTTCAGCATTGCTTGTCTTTCATCTTTTTCCTGTTTATGGAAGAGTCGCTCCACCTAGAAAATAATCACTTCATCGGCTCTGGTCTTCCATTATTATCCTGTTTATGGAAGAGTCGTTCCACCTGGAAGATAATCACTTCATCAGTGCTTGTCTAATATCTTTATACAGTTTTCGAAAAACTCGTTCCACTTAGAAAATAACCACTTCAATAGTGCTTTTCTTTCATCGTATATCGTGTAGAAAAACTCGCTCCACCTGGAAGATAATCACTAAATCAATCATGTTTATGGAAGACTCCCTTCACCTAGAAAATAACCACTATGGTGCTTTTCTTTCATCATATATCGTGTTTGTGGAGAACACGTCCCACGTACATAACAAATGCTTCATCAGTGCTTTTCTTTCGTCATATATCGTGTTCTTGGAAAACTTACTCAACCTGAACGATAATCATTGTATCTGTGATTGTCTATACACCATCCTCACCCGTAGGTACTGACCACACCAGCGTCACCTGTAGGTTTTAATTAACACACCGTCGTCACCTGTAGGTACTGACTATACATCATCCTCACCTGCAAGTATTGATCATACACCATCCTCGCCTGTAAGTATTGACTTTACAACACTCACCTGTAGGTATTGAATGTAGACAATCCTCACTTGTAGGTACTGAATATACATCATCCTCACCTTTGAGTATTGATTATGCGTCATCCTCATCTGTAGGTTTTGACTATACTTCATACCCGCCGGTAGGCATAGACTAATACATCATCTTCACCTGCAGGTATCGACTCTTACATCATACTCACCTGTAGGTTTTGACTAATACACCATCCTCTCCTGTAGGTATTGACTCGTACACCATACTCACCTCTAGTTTTTGACTAATGCACCATACTCACATGTAGGTTTTGACTAATACACCGTACTCACGTGTAGTTATTGACTATAAAACATCTTCACAAGTAGATATTGACAATACAACATCCTCACATGTAGGCATCGATTATGCACTGTCCTCACCTGCAAGTGTTGACTATACACCATCCTCGCCTGTAGGTATTGATTAATACACGTTATTCACAGGTCTGTAGGTATTGATTAATACACCATCCGCACATGTAGGTTATGACTAATTAACCATCCTCACCTGTTGGTATGAATAATACACCATCCTCACCTGTAGGTATTGACTGTACTATATACTCACCTGGAATTGAATATACACCATCCTATCGTGTAGGTATTGACTATACACCATCCTCATATGCAGGTATTGACTATACATCATCGTCACATGTAGGTTTTAATTAATACACTGTCGTCGCTTGTACGTACTGACTATACACCATCCTCACCTGCAAGTATTGACCATACACCATCCTCATCTGTAGGTATTAACTAATGCACCGTCCTCACCGGGTAGTTACTGACTAATACATCATCCTCGTCTGTAGGTATTGCTTAATACTCCTTATTCACTTGTGGGTATTGCCTAATACACCATCGTCACATGTAGGTATTGATCATACACCATCCTCATCAGTAAGTTTTGGCTGATACACCATCTTCGCCTGTATGTTTTGACTATACACCATACTTGCATGTAGGTAATACTCATACACCATCTTCACCTGCAGGTATTGATTCGTACAGCATACTCACCCGTAGGTATTGACTATACACCATACTCACCTGCAAGTATTGACCAATACACCATACTCACCTGTAGGTATTGTCTATACACCATCTTCACTTGTAGGTATTGATTAATACACCAGATTTACCTGTAGGTATTGAATATAAACCATCATCGCATGTATATATTGAATATACACCTTCCTCAACTGCATGTATTGACTATACACCATCCTCAACTACATGTATTGACTATACACTATCCTCACCTGTAGGTATTGACTATTACATCATCCTCAGCTGCATTGACTAATACACCATACTCAAATACAGGTATTGACTAATACACCATACTCACCTGTAGGTATTGTCTATACACCATCCTCACCTGCAAATATTGATTATACACCATCCTCACTGTACACCATCCTCACCTGTAGGTATTCATTAATATACCTTACTCACCTGTAGGTTTTGAATATACATCATCCTCACCAGTAGGTTTTGACTAATACACCATACTCACCTGTAGGTATGGACTAATACACCGTCTTCACATGTAGGTATTTTGTCTATACACCATGCTCACGTAGGTATTGACTATATACCATCCTAAACAGTAGGTTTTGGCTAATACACCATCCTCGCCTGTAGGTATTGACTAAGCACCATACTCGCCTGTAGGTAATGTATCATACACCATCTTCATTTGTAGGTAATGACTCATGCACCATCCTCACTTGTCGGTATTGACTAATACATCATAGTTATCTGTAGGTATTTAATATAAACCATCACCACATGTAGATATTGACCATACACCATCCTCACCTGCAAGTATTGATTATACACCATCCACACCTGCATTTATTGACTAAACACTATCCTCACCTGTAGGTATTGACTAATACATGTACATCATCCCCACCTGTAGGTATTGATTAATACACCATACTCACCTACAGGTATTGACTAATACACCATAATCACCGGTAGGTATTGATTATACACCATACTCACCTGTACGTATTGACTAATAGACCATCCTCACCTGTAGATATTGAATATAAATCATCCTGACATGTAGATATTGACAATACTCCATCCTCACCTGCAAGTATTAATTATACACCATCCTCACCTGCATGTATTGACTGTACACCATCCTCACCTGTATGTATTCATTAATACACCTTACTCACCTGTAGGTATTGACTATATATCATCTTCACCAGTAGGTTTTGACTAATACACTAAACTCACATGTAGGTATGGACTAATACACCATCCTCATATGTGGGTATTGTTTAAATACCATCGTCATTTTAGGTATTAACCATACACCATCCTCACCAGTAGGTTTTGGCTAATTCACCATCCTCACATGTGGATATTGACTATACACCATCCTCACATGTAGGTATTGACTATACACCATCTTCACATGTAGGTACTGATTATACACCATCTTCACCTGTAGGTATTCATTAATACACCTTACTTACCTGTAGGTAATGACTCATACACCATCCTCACATGTAGATATTGACTATACACCATCCTCACATGTAGATATTGACTATACACCATCCTGATATGTAGGTATTGTCTAGTACACCATCGTCATTTGTAGGTATTGACTATACAACATACTCACCTTTAAGTATTGAATATACACAAATCCTCACCTTTAGGTATTGACCATACACCATCTTCACCTGTAGGTTTTGACTATACACCATCCTGACCTGTGTAGGTATTGATTATACATCACCCCACCTGTAGGTTTTGACTATACACCATCCTCGCCTGTAGGTATTGACTACAGGCTACACATTCCTCACCTGTAGGCATTGACCATACACCATCCTCACCTGTAGGTTTTTGACTATACAACATCCTCACCTGTAGGTATTGACTATACATCAAACTAAAAAACACATTAAAAAATGGTTTCAAATCTGGTTTCAAATTCCACGAATTTTCTAAGTCGAGCATTTAGAAACCGGATACTTGGAAGACAATGGTGTGATTTTCCAGAACCTGAGTTTTGATACGAGATGTGATTAGTGAGATCGAAGTACAGGATTTCAAGTTAGAGGTTAACTTGTTCCATAGTTTCGGGCCTTTCATTCTGGTACAATATAAGGATAGGTCTGAAAGATAAATATGTCCATGTAGTTTTAAACTGGACTGTCTAGCTATGTGTTTACCAGTATACGAGTTGTCAGAGCATTTCCATCATAGCTCTCTAGATTTGTATCTAATACCGCTTATGCCGGGGCTAGGGGCCGTGTGGTCATATCATTCAAGTTGCCACATGAACAGGTACAATAAAAGCGCACCTGAGATACAACACATATCTCGAATCGCTAGATTCTTGGTATGTGCTTTAGAATAGGTTTATCAGAAGACTATTCTGTGAAGTCATATGACGCAGTCAGTATGTCGGCACCTCTTCCCACTTCCCTTATATGTGCTGTAATTTATGCACAGGAGATAATTTTGTGAAATAAGAATTCTTCAGACATTAAATGATGATGGTTAAAATATTTATTAACGAATAGAACTAAATACTAATTTAATTGTTTCACTGATAATATTTTCAACTGGGCAAATAGTGGAGATGTGTGACCAATCGTATGGACATTTTGGTAAGACCTGTAAATGTTTAAGATGATTGAAATATATTGTTGTAGAGGTAGCTATACGCTCGGAATTGTTAATCCCTAGTATGCCGAAATGAACCGTATGCTAGGAGATTGCATCATTCGGGCTAGTTCCGATCAAAACCGCCCCGAACCGGTTTTGGTCCGAAGTTAGAAGTTCGGAAATCTTCGGTGCACGCACTGATATAGTCAGACGAGGTTGGGATTTCATTGAGACAAGACGTATAGAATTCGGGTGGTTGGATGGGACAATTTTAACGGGGATATTTTAGCTCTCTATCGCTGTGGGTGTTGCTAGTCGGGGCACACCACGACTTCAGTATATTGCCCAAACAATATTACGGAAAAGTGTGGGAAAATCAAAGACTGATAAAGTATATAGTGTCTTTTTGTTTAGGCAATCTCTTATATGGTAAATGATACCGAAATTTCTTCTTATCTTTTTGGATAAGTCTTCTAAATGCGACACCCAAGTAAGTCTGTCATCAAAATATACCCCGAAGAATTTGAACCTTTCAACCTGTTCTATATCTGTACCAGAGATGGATAATTTGGGTTGGTGCGAAGCTTGCACCGTTTAAAGGAGTGTTTGTTTGTTTGTTTGTTTGTTTATTCACCAATCGAAAGAAATCAAATTAAACAGTCATATACAGAAAGGGAATACAAGTACAGTAATATATACAGATTAGAGAACATATAGATTGGCGGGAGATAAACCCCGAAGGGTTTGAATTATCCCTGATTAATTACAAAATCAAGATATAATAAAAGAAAAGACAGCTTCTATTAAAGAATGTCTAACATGATAGTGGAGGTATGGAATAAAAGAGCACAAAGTTTATATTTCGGGTGAATAATCAACATGTATGAAGCAATTGCTCAGCTTTGCAAATAAAATATATTAATTAGCGGTATATTTTGCAATAAATATGTTTGTATCTTAGATTAAAAAAGAGAAATAGATTTGCATTGTTTCAGTTGTTTCATTGTTTCATGTTTGTTACATGCGAACCAATTATATAAATTGATGAGCTTTTTCGACATAATTTCTATCAAAAGCTTAAGGGTCGTCGTTGAACAGGGTGACAGATGTGTCATCAGCGAAAAGTAGAATAATGTCGTAATGTCATTGATATAAATAAGAAAAAAGAACTGGACCTACGATGGATCCCTGTGGTACTCCACAGGACACGGATAGAAACGATGATATTGTATATATGCAGTACACTGGGTTCGAGACGATAAGTAACTATGAAAGCATTTGTTACATATTCCCCTTAAACGATAATAACCTAAATTGTATAGAAGGATGCTATGTGGTTGACTGGCTGCAAATGCTTTAGGTCCAGGAAAGTTGTCATAGAATATGTCTTGGCCTCTCTGGCAGCAACTAATTTATCATCCAACGACATAACCGCTAAAAATGGGGAGTGAGTAGCTCGGAATCCATACTGGTTAGCGCATATTATATTGTACGTTTCTAAGAAGGCGATCATTCTGTTAACTACAAGCTTTTCGATTATCTTGTTCAGGCAAGGCAGTACTGATATAGGCCTATACTTTTCGCATAAATTAGTTTCACCGTTTTTAAATAGAGAGGTTACTTTTGAATTTCTTAAGTGCTTTCAGGACTACATCCAGAACGAAAGATCAATTTATATATGACACAAATGCTCTACGATGAAATCTAATACCGGTTTAACTGAAGACAAACGTATTCCATCAAGTCCGGGTGCACTATTCTTCAGACGTACCATTCGCAAATTCTTTGATCTTTGAGTGATGGTGTTGTCTAAAGCCCAACTCACACTACGAACATTTTGTTGTATTAGAACAAAAACACTGTTCAGAACATGTTTTGTCTGCAGTGTGAGGTGCCCAGAAACATAAAACATCTGTTTGGAACAATTGTTCGTGAGATCAATCTTGTTTGATATTGCGAACATGTTTTGCCCTGAAACAAGTTTTTGTCTTCAGTGTGTGGTGATCGCGAACATTTTGCCGAACATTTACCAACAGTTATCCAATCAACTGGCAGCTGTGGGTCATGTGACGAAGCCGCTCTCCCATGACACAACAAAATGGCCTCACTGCTTGGTCGCGGCGACTGGCGGTCAAGAGAAAATGTTCGTAGTGTGAGGTTAAGCCCAACTCACACTACGAATATTTTGTTGTATTAGAACAAAAACAGTGTTCAGAACATGTTTTGTCTGCAATGTGAGGTGCTCAGAAACAGAAAACATATGTTCGGAACAAATGTTCGTGAGATCAAACTTGTTTGATATTGCGAACATGTTTTGCCCTGAAACAAGTTTTTGTCTTCAGTGTGTGGTGATCGCGAACATTTTGCCGAACATTTGCCAACAGTTATCCAATCGACTGGCAGCTGTCGGTCATGTGACGAAGCCGCTCTCACATGACACAACAAAATGGCCTCGCTGCTTGATCGCGGTGACTGACAGTCAAGAGAAAATGTTCGTAGTGTCAGGTGACTACGAACAAAAACACGAACAAATGGTTCTGTTCTAATACAACAAATTGTTCGTAGTGTGAGTTGGGCTTTACCACGAACAAAAACACGAACAAACTGTTCTGTTCTAATACAATAAATTGTTCGTAGTGTGAGTTGGGCTTAACTGGAATCAAATCCTCTTTCACACTCAATACGCGATCAGCGGTCCTTCCTTTCAAAGGGGTCAATACGTGGTCAGCGGTCCTTCCTTTCAAAGGGGTCAAGAGTCACGTGAGCGGAATTGACATCACAAAGTGCACTCAAATACGCGGTCAAACCCCCTTTCACACTCAATACGCAGTTAGCGGTCCTTCCTTTCAAAGGGGGCAAGATTCACGTGAGCGGAAGTGACATCACAAAGGTCATATGCAAATTTCCATGGTCAGCGCGACCGAATTATCTCTTTCAAAAGGATCAAGGGTCACGTGAGCGGAAGTGACGTCGCAAAGTGCACTCAAATACACGGTCGAATGCCCTTTCAAAGGTGGAATACACGATGGTCGATCCGTATAGCCACGAAAAATATATATGAATACTTTGGGAGTTAGACTTATTTATAATACGCATGTACTGTTCAACTCCTCAGTTCGGGTGATCTATAAATATAACTGACGTCATGATCTATGAATAGAACAAGGTTTCCTCGCGGAAAACCCCCCTGTCCCGATGTTGGGCGATGGCGTCATCGGGGACCAGCAAATTCTCAACATGTTGTCTTCCGTGGTATGAATGCATTTGATACATACACCCACACGTTAGTATTATATAATATAGCAAATAGCTCGCAAAAGGTTTAAAAGGGTACCTTTGTGTCATATGGGTAGATGAAAAATGGCGTCCCTTCCCTTCCCCATCGTGATATAGCTGAAAAAATGTTGAAAGCGACATTAACCCCTATTTACTCACTCACTCACTTGTCTTCCGCCTGATATATTTATGGAAGACTCGCTCCATCTAGAAGATAATCACTTCATCGATACTTGTCTTCCATCATATATCATGTTTATGGAAGACTCGCTCCATCTAGAAGATAAAATCACTTAATTGGTACTGGTCTTTCATCTTCATCCTGTTTGTGGAAAACTCGTTCCACCTAGAAAATAATCAATTCAGCAGTGCTTGTCTTTCATCATATATCTTAGTTATGGATGACTCGCTCCACCTACAAAATAGCTGCTTCATCATGCAGTGCTTGACTGTCGTCTTATATCATGTTTATGGAAGACTTGCTCCACCTACAAAATAACCACTGCAGCACTGTTTGTTTCTCTTCATATATCATGTTTATGGAATAATTGCTCCATCTAGAAGATAATCACTTCATCGGTACTTGTCTTCCATCATATATCATGTTTATTGAAGAATCTAGCAGATATTCACTTCACCAATGCTGCATGGTCTATCGTCTTTATCCTGTTCATGGAAAACTCGCTCCACCTAGAAAATAACCACTTGAGCAGGGTTTGTCTTTCATCATATATCGTGGTTATGAAAGACTCGCTCCACCGGGAAGATAATCACTTCATCAGTGCTTGTTTTTCATCGTATATCACGGGTATGGAAGACTCGCTCCATCTAGAAAATAATCACCTCAGCAGTGCTTTTCTTTCATCATATATGGTGTTTATGGAAGACTCCCTCCACCTATTAAATAACTGCTTCATCAGTGTTCGTCTTTCACCTTATATCATGTTGATGGAATACTTGCTCCACCTGGAAGATAATAATTTCGTCTCCGATTCTCTATCATCATGTTTATGGGAGATTCGCTCCACCTGGAAGATAATAATTTCGTCTCCGATTCTCTATCATCATGTTTATGGGAGATTCGCTCCACCTGGAAGATAATAATTTCGTCTCCGATTCTCTATCATCATGTTTATGGGAGATTCGCTCCACCTGGAAGATAATAATTTCGTCTCCGATTCTCTATCATCATGTTTATGGGAGATTCGCTCCACCTGGAAGATAATAATTTCGTCTCCGATTCTCTCTCATCATGTTTATGGGAGATTCGCTCCACCTGGAAGATAATTATTTCATCATGCCTGTCGTTCATCATATATCGCGTTTATGGAAGACTCACTTCACCTACAATACAGCTAATTCATTTAGAGCTTGTCATTCAGATGTGTTTATGGAAGATTCGCTCCACCTACAAAATAACTTCATCAGTGCTTGGCTGTCACCTTATATCATGTTTACGGAAGACTTGCTCCACCTTGAAAATAATCCCTTCATCGGTGCTTGTCTTTCATCTTTATCCTGTTTATGGAAAGACTCGTTCCACCTGAAAGATAATCACTTCATCGGTGCTTGTCTTTCATCTTTATCATGTTTATGGAAAGACTCGTTCCACCTGAAAGATAATCACTTCATCGGTGCTTGTCTTTCATCTTTATCATGTTTATGGAAAGACTCGTTCCACCTGAAAGATAATCACTTCATCGGTGCTTGTCTTTCATCATATATCATGTTTATGGAAGACAGGTTTCACCTAGAAAATAACCACTTCAGCAGTGCTTTCGTCATATATCATGTTTATGGAAGACTCGTTCCACCTAAAACATAATCATTTCCTTGGTGCTTTTCTTTCATCATTATCACGTTTATGGAAGACGCGCTTCACTTGGAAGATAATCACTTCACCAGTGCTTCTCTTCCATCATGGATCGTGTTTATGGACGACTCGCTCCACCTGCAATATAACTAATTCATTATTGCTTACCATTCAATATATCATGTTTATGGAAAACTCGCTCCAACTACAAAATAACCACTTCATCGGTGCTGGTCTTTCATCTTCATCCTGTTTATGAAGACTCGTTCCACCTAGAAGATAATCGCTTCATCGGTGCTGTCTTTCATCAGATATCATGTTTATGGAATTACAAGCGTCTGGTCCGTCATTCATAATTCAGCCGTCGTCCATTAAAGAATATCCGCGTCCATAATTTAAAGACCTATTCCATATTCCACATAACAGCATTAGCACAAAATTAAAAAAGACAATCCTAGTATACATAAACATAGGCTAGTTTCATGCAAGAGAGAAGCGATCAACAGTTTTCAATGATGCCGACAAGACCTCATGATGTTCCAAAAATATCAATCCGTATCGCTGATCAGTATTCTTAATCCATAATATTCGTTGTAATGTCGTCATCTAAAGAATGATGTATCTCAGTCACGCTTTGATTGTGCCTGTTCATATGAGCACCATGATGATTTTGAAGTGCATGGGTTCATACGGCCCCTAGCCCCGGGTTAAGCGGAATTAGACAAAAATTATGACACGTGACGCCATAGATCTTGCACGCTACGCTCGTATTTTGCTATCAGCATGCGATATGTATCGCCAAATTTGAGAAACTTTGAGGAAGACTCGTTCCGCCTAGAAAATCACTTCAGCAGTGCTCTTTTCCCGTCAAATACCATGTTTATGGAAGATTCACTCCACCTATTAAATAACTGCTTCACCAGGGCTCGACTTTCACCTTATATCATGTTTACGGAAGACTTACTCCGCATGGAAGATAATCATTTCATCAGTGCTTGGTGGTTTGGTGGGCACGGGTTCCTGTTGCTTCAATGCATTTTGCTGAGAAGCACCAGGAACTTGATAATGTGATGTCTACCACTATAATATCACTCGTCGTTTTTTCACCATGTAAGCGTCCTGTCTGGTGTATGTTGTCTTCAGTGTTTTATATGGTGGATGGAGAGTGTCTGGTTCCATGCTGCTTCAAAGTGTTTCTTCTTTGAAGTAGCAGGAACGCAACTTGGCTGGGTGATGCTTAGTTGGTTTGTCGCGATATAGCGGAAATATTGTTGAAAGCGACGTTAAATTCTATTCTATTCACTCACTTGTGTTTCATCATATATCATGGTTATAGGAGACTCGCTCCACCTGGAAGATAATCACTTCATCAGTGCTTGTCGTTCATCATATATCGTGTTTATGGGAGACTCGCTCCACCTGGAAGATAATCATTTCATCTGAGATTCTGTCATCATTATCACGTTTATGGAAGACTCGCTCCGCTTGAAAGATAATCACTTCATTGCTGCTTGTCGTTCTTCAAGTGAATAATTCATCAGTGCTTGTCATTCATATATGTTCATGGAACTTACAAAATAACTGTTTCATCAGTGCTTGGCTGTCACCATATATCATGTTTATGGAAGAATTGCTCCACCTTGAAAATAATCCCTTCATCGGTGCTTCTCTTCCATTATGGATCGTGTTTATGGACGAATCGCTCCACCTGCAATATAACTAATTCATTATTGCTTACCATTCAATATATCATGTTTATGGAAGACTGGCTCCATCTACAAAATAACCACTTCATCGGTGCTGGTCTTTCATCTTTATCGTAAGTTACGACACGTAACGCCATAGATTTTGCACGCTACGCTCGTATTTTGCTATCAGCATGCGATATCTATCGCTAAATTTGAGAAACTATGAGGAAGACTCGTTCCACCTAGAAGATAATCACTTCAGCAGTGCTTTTCTTTCATCAAATATCATGTTTATGGAAGACTCGCTCCACCTTGAAAATAATCACTTCTTCGGTACTTGTCTTTCATCATAGATCATGTTAATGGAAGTCTCGCTCCACCTAAAAGATAATCACTTCATCTGGACTGGTTTTTCATAAAAAAAATCATGTTTATGGAAGACTCGCTTCATGTACAAGATAATCACTTCCTCGGTGCTGGTCTGTCATCTTTCACCTATGAAATAACCATTTCAGCATTGCTTGTCTTTCATCTTTTTCCTGTTTATGGAAGAGTCGCTCCACCTAGAAAATAATCACTTCATCGGCTCTGGTCTTCCATTATTATCCTGTTTATGGAAGAGTCGTTCCACCTGGAAGATAATCACTTCATCAGTGCTTGTCTAATATCTTTATACAGTTTTCGAAAAACTCGTTCCACTTAGAAAATAACCACTTCAATAGTGCTTTTCTTTCATCGTATATCGTGTAGAAAAACTCGCTCCACCTGGAAGATAATCACTAAATCAATCATGTTTATGGAAGACTCCCTTCACCTAGAAAATAACCACTATGGTGCTTTTCTTTCATCATATATCGTGTTTGTGGAGAACACGTCCCACGTACATAACAAATGCTTCATCAGTGCTTTTCTTTCGTCATATATCGTGTTCTTGGAAAACTTACTCAACCTGAACGATAATCATTGTATCTGTGATTGTCTATACACCATCCTCACCCGTAGGTACTGACCACACCAGCGTCACCTGTAGGTTTTAATTAACACACCGTCGTCACCTGTAGGTACTGACTATACATCATCCTCACCTGCAAGTATTGATCATACACCATCCTCGCCTGTAAGTATTGACTTTACAACACTCACCTGTAGGTATTGAATGTAGACAATCCTCACTTGTAGGTACTGAATATACATCATCCTCACCTTTGAGTATTGATTATGCGTCATCCTCATCTGTAGGTTTTGACTATACTTCATACCCGCCGGTAGGCATAGACTAATACATCATCTTCACCTGCAGGTATCGACTCTTACATCATACTCACCTGTAGGTTTTGACTAATACACCATCCTCTCCTGTAGGTATTGACTCGTACACCATACTCACCTCTAGTTTTTGACTAATGCACCATACTCACATGTAGGTTTTGACTAATACACCGTACTCACGTGTAGTTATTGACTATAAAACATCTTCACAAGTAGATATTGACAATACAACATCCTCACATGTAGGCATCGATTATGCACTGTCCTCACCTGCAAGTGTTGACTATACACCATCCTCGCCTGTAGGTATTGATTAATACACGTTATTCACAGGTCTGTAGGTATTGATTAATACACCATCCGCACATGTAGGTTATGACTAATTAACCATCCTGACCTGTTGGTATGAATAATACACCATCCTCACCTGTAGGTATTGACTGTACTATATACTCACCTGGAATTGAATATACACCATCCTATCGTGTAGGTATTGACTATACACCATCCTCATATGCAGGTATTGACTATACATCATCGTCACATGTAGGTTTTAATTAATACACTGTCGTCGCTTGTACGTACTGACTATACACCATCCTCACCTGCAAGTATTGACCATACACCATCCTCATCTGTAGGTATTAACTAATGCACCGTCCTCACCGGGTAGTTACTGACTAATACATCATCCTCGTCTGTAGGTATTGCTTAATACTCCTTATTCACTTGTGGGTATTGCCTAATACACCATCGTCACATGTAGGTATTGATCATACACCATCCTCATCAGTAAGTTTTGGCTGATACACCATCTTCGCCTGTATGTTTTGACTATACACCATACTTGCATGTAGGTAATACTCATACACCATCTTCACCTGCAGGTATTGATTCGTACAGCATACTCACCCGTAGGTATTGACTATACACCATACTCACCTGCAAGTATTGACCAATACACCATACTCACCTGTAGGTATTGTCTATACACCATCTTCACTTGTAGGTATTGATTAATACACCAGATTTACCTGTAGGTATTGAATATAAACCATCATCGCATGTATATATTGAATATACACCTTCCTCAACTGCATGTATTGACTATACACCATCCTCAACTACATGTATTGACTATACACTATCCTCACCTGTAGGTATTGACTATTACATCATCCTCAGCTGCATTGACTAATACACCATACTCAAATACAGGTATTGACTAATACACCATACTCACCTGTAGGTATTGTCTATACACCATCCTCACCTGCAAATATTGATTATACACCATCCTCACTGTACACCATCCTCACCTGTAGGTATTCATTAATATACCTTA
>JAVTVY010029244.1:0-12748 GCA_036873755.1 Hanleya hanleyi
AACTGCCAATACTTTGTGCTTTGTACTTTTGTCTCCAATCCCATTGATAGAGCACAAATCCGTGTGTTTGGTAGTCGAATTTATCCTCAGAACATTGACCATTTTATGTGGGCGTTTCAAGAAGCGACAATTCGTCCGTACGGCTACCTGTTCGTAGATTTAAAAGCCCATACCCCCGAAGATCGTCGGCTGACGATCCACCTGTTACCCGGCGAGGAATCACCACAACGGCCTATACCCCTACACCATCCGCCGAGTGCACTCCTGGCAGAGCAGCAGCAGAAGCCCACCCCCATACAGCGGGCCGCTTCATACCATCAGTCCTGGAATATCACCCAACCGTGAAGGCCCAACCCGAGGTTGAAGAACATAATGTGAACTCGAGGCTATGGAAGGATTTGTTCAAAGAAAGTATGGACGCCGAGATGGGCGGGATGTTGGAGGCCACAGGAAACAAGTTTCAACGCAAAGGGTATTCGAAAGAGGAAGCAGACTACGACGGGCTTTACGTCAGCAGTATGTCGACTTACTGATCCATATGAAATTGTTGGATAAGGACCCAGTCCATATGGAAATTGAAAGAACAGCGTCGATGTTGAAAACCTCGGGCGTGAACTGGAAAGCGGCGTATGTCAGAGCAATAGCACAAAAGAAACATTTGTTCGAACGCATCATTAAACAACGTTAAAGCATTAAGAAAGTGTGTTAAAGCGCTGAGACGAGCGTTAAGGCGTAACGACGGGCGTTGACGGGCGTCACTGCATTTCGATGAATTGGTGTCAATCCATGAAATCAGAGCTTCTGAGCTAATTCACCAGGACGTTGAAGCGTTGAGCTAAGCGTTGATGGGCGTTACTGTCTATAAAAGCGAGCGTATTCCCGAAACACGCACAGTCGACGTTCAACCGTCAACATGGCTTATACTTGTTCTGAGTGTGAACGCACGTTCACCAGACATTACGATATGATGCGACACCAGAAAAATATACATGGGACTGAAGACGCCGAGGAGCCCGTTGAGGCAGATGCTGATACAGAGATTGATGAGAGTGCATCGACTGATACCGAATCCAAGATGGCTGACAGTCTATCTACTGATATGGAGAGCTTGACCTCAGAGAATCAGCCTTCATCCCAGGAAAGTGAGGCAGAACCTACCTTCTGGGATAGTATTGTGACAGCAGCTATCAATACTCACGCTGAAGCGATCGAGGACGCCGGAGAGGATAATTTACAACAGACGTACACCCAAATGCGCCCCCGCATCAGGAAAACAGCTATGGCGATCTATGAACAGTATACCTTACTACCGCTTGAAATGAAAAGGGACCCCACGCACAGGTCCATCATGAAGACCAAGCGTCACTTGGAAGAGGATATGGGTTTACCACCCACCGAGGCCCTGGAAAATGCGATCAGAATGCGCAAACAACTGTTTCAGGACATGCTGCCCGAAGAATATCCAGGCCTGGCCGACGATGATTAGAATAAACGGTTCGGAATGAACATGACCGAAGAAGGAACTCTCTGAAATGGCGACTTCTGATTGGACAAGAATACATCTAACGGACAGGAACAGGACAGATGCAAATGGAGGTCTCTGATTGGACAAGAGTCTTTCTTGAATTGTAAACATACCCAACGCGGCTCCCCCAGCGTGGGTATGTTATGATGGAGGGGAAAATAAACTATATGAAAAAAACTTGTTGTTGTTGTTCCCTCATGTGTCATCCTTGTTGTTGTTGTTTTCTCTCTCTCTCCGGTCTATATCATGGCGTCAAAACGTCTAGCAGGACCCATACAAGGACCAGTTTTCGACACTAGGTGACCACATCCCGACGGAATGGCCAGTTTTTGACACCGGATGTGCCGCCATCTTGAACATACGTGCCGTCATCTTGGATATGGCCCATAATGCACCGGGTCAAAATACTCGCTTCTGATTGGCTGAGAGCTCTGTGACGGATTTGAAATACTCGCTTCTGATTGGACGAGAGCTCCGCATTGCGTCTGCGCATGCGCAGAATGATATTCCTGCCGCACCATCTCGACCCCAAATACCTTCATGTACTGCCCGAAAATGGCCACTTTCGCTACTACTCGTACCGATGACGTCACCGATGACGTCACAGATGACGCAAACATCCCTCAAATCGGAATGCACACCCCGAGAACTACAAGATGACACCTTCGAGGACGCATTCGAACCGTGAATAGCCCATCTCGATCCCAAATACCTTCATGTACTGCCCGAAAATGCCCACTTTCGCTACTACTCGTACTGATGACGTCACCAATGACGTCACAGATGACGCGGACAGCCCTGAAATCGAGGTCTGCTCGCCGAGAACTACAAGATGACACCTTCCAGGACGCATTCGAACCGTGAATAGCCCATCTCGACCCCAAATACCTTCCTTCACTGCCCCAAAATGTCCACTTTCGCTACTACTCCTACTGATGACGTCAACAATGACGTCACAGATGCTTCGGACATGCCTCAACTCGGAATGTACACCTCGAGAGCTTCACTTTGACACCTCACACGACCCATTCGAACCGTGATTAGCTCATCTCTAACCCAAACACACCCCTACATAGCACCCAAAATGCCTGTTTTCTATACTACAGCCAGACTGCGCATGCGCAGACTATTGAACACGGACGAACCATTAGTGTAGTCAAGTGCTCCTCCACGACAGCTTCAAAATAAGACCTCACTCGACCCCATTGGACCATGAGTGGCCCACCTAGACTCCAACATGTCCACCCCGTATGGGCCTATACACCCATAGCCATGCAGTATAGGCCTATGGGCCTACCCAGGCCTCGGTGATTTTTTTCAAAAATTTCACCGATTCGCTCCGCAACACTTCCTATTGTGTTCTGAATGACGAGACGAGTAAAACGAGACCCCACAACCCTATCGCAAATGTATAGAAGTACGTTTCCCAGGAGGACAAACATCGGTCCTATACCCCAGTATGGGAATATATATTTATATATATATGTCTATATGGGGCTATATCGTACTTTTTCAAAAATTTCACCGATTCGCACGGGGACACTTCCTATCATGTTCTAAATGACGAGACGAGTAAAACGAGACCCCACAACCCTACCGCAAATGCATAGAAGTACGTTTCCCAGGGGGACAAACATCGGTCCTATACCCTCAGTATGGGACTATATGAGGCTCGGTGACTTTTTTTCAAAAATTTCACCGATTCGCACGGGGACACTTCCTATCATGTTCTAAATGACGAGACGAGTAAAACGAGACCTCACAACCCTACCGCAAATGTATAGAAGTACGTTTCCCAGGATGGTCCTATACCTCCCATACCCCATATAGGCATTTTCCGTAATTTAGGATAAAGTCCGTATTCCGTATTTTTTCAGGAAAAGTTTTTACATACACCCACCCTGGAACTAGGGGAAGATAACTCTGTTGATAGACAAGCCCCGTTAAGCCCGGCGACCTATATACCCCTCATATCCCATATAGGCATTTTCCCAGGTTTTTCGATAAAGTCCGTGTTCCGTATTTTTTTTTTTCAGGAAAAATTTTACATGCACCCACCCAGCCAGCAAATACCCCTTCACCTAGGCTTCACTTTGATACCTCACTCGACCCCATTCGACCATTAGGGGCTCCCCTAGCTCCAAAACGGCTATTTCCATACCCTTCGGCCACCGCGCATGCGCACAATGCCGCTATTTCAACCCCACACCCAGCCCATTAGATGCCGCCTCACCTAAGCTTCACTTTGATACCTCACTCGACCCCATAGGTCCACTAGGGGCTCCCCTACATCTCAAAACGGCTATTTCCATACCCTCCGGCCACCGCGCATGCGCAGAAGGCCGCTATTTCAACCCCACATCCAGCCCATTAGATGCCCCCTCACCTAAGCTTCACTTTGATACCTCACTCGACCCAATCGGACCATTTCATCTAGGGACTACTTTTTCTCCGCGGAAGCTTTTTCCCGAGACCGAATCACCGCCAAAACCGCATCACCGCGGAGGAATACATGGAACTATTTTTGACCTGCAAAGGTTATCTATTGTCCCGGAACTATAGCCTAGACAGGTCAGTACATGCCTTGATCACGTGATCGTCATGGGAAACCCCCACTGGGAAACCCCGCCCCAGTTCCCCCACAAATTTTACCCGGGGGAACAAATAAGTAGGTCAATCCGGTCCAATCGGTCTTTTATATACTACTCCGGTGTGGAGGCTAAGGATATCCCATGGTTAAGAGTGTCTGGCTCCTATCTTCTAATACAGCTAGGACACTCTTCTCCAGATATCTTCAGAGGTAGGACACTCTTCACTCAATAAAAGATAGGAGACGGGACACTTATCCCCGGTCGCATAGGTGTGGCGCTGGCGTTTTCGCTACCTGAGATTCCATGGGCCAGGCTTGCACCCTACAGTAGAATGGGTCGACTGCGCATGCGCGATGAGTAGTGCGCGATGAGTAGTATAGAAAGGGCAGGCGATCTCCCTTTCCCTATAAACTAACCCATGGGGGTGAATGAACCCATGGGGGTGAATGAGCCATGGGGGTGAATGAGCACTCGTCTATTTAAAAACTGGAAATAAGTATAGTTTGTTCTGGTACAAGTTTCACCATACTTAAGCCTTTTGTATAATTGCTCTCTGTATTCTCAGTTTTTTTTTCCTACTAAGTAGGCTACCAGTTGCAAATCGTCCAGTACTGAGTGAGTGAGTGAGTCAGCAGTCAGTCAGTCCATCCGAATCCTTTCGTCGGCAAAATAAGGAGAACCGTTGACATTAGAACCTTGATATTTGGCATGAACGTGCATTAGGGCATTGTTATCAGCAAGTTCTGAGCTGACCGAATTCTGATGAAAATTTGATTTATAATTATTTTATTATTATTTATTGATGGCTCAGCGAGTGCACTGTCACGCCCATCAGCAACCCTTGACTGTATGTTTCACTGTGATTTTTTAAGGCTCCCTGATACGGAATATCACGTTGGACACACAGGTTCTCGTAAAATCGCTGAAGACTTGGATGGGTCACCTCGTGCTGTACTGCTGGGCTGATAAGTGTTCAGGGTAATCGGAACTGAGGGTGATAATAGTTACTACGCTAATAACTCACCAGCGGTGACATATGGGAAAGTTAATACTATCCACTGTCAATTAGAGTGCTATATAAATTCTCTCACGGTAGCACATAGGGCCCCCAAGTCATCTCTCGAGTACACACTTAAATCATTTCAAACCCTACTTCGTGGGTCCTGTGACGTTAGTCACACTGCCATGTATGTGTACCAATTTTTACAAATTGTTTGCATTTTCAAAATATTGGCCAAAATATAGTTAGTAAATAAAAATTATAGAAGCCAGTAAAAGGAAATTAATGTAATGCTCAACTTCACTTCAACTGTAGGTCTATTTCAGTATGTGTTTGGGTAATTTTAGCTGTGAAAGTAATATTACGTCTATTCAAAATGTTATATTTTCTTGCAGAATTGTGTTCCAAAGATATGCCATTATTTCTTAATTCAATCTCGTGTAGATCAAAAGATATCAACGAATAAACACTTCATTTCGTCAAGGGAGGTAATTTGATAGGCCCATTCAACTGTATGCATTGTACATACGCTTGGTGTTGGAGTTTGTCAAACACGTCAGTGTCATCTGCCTCAGCGAGACTGACCGCTTCCTCGTGTATGTAAACAGCACGTCATAAGGTGGTTACTTCATTGTAATTCCGTCACGCGGTATTCGAATGTCACCTGATCAGCTACAAAACAATTGTATTTCCCCACTTTGCTCTCATCCTACACTTCTTAGTAATAGCTAGGGTTAGCAAAATGATATTCCAAACCAGATGTTACCATGGATGAGTAATTACAAGGGTTCAGAAGAACTGAAAACATGGGTGCCTTGTGACTTCGACACGCTGGAATTCATGAAATGGTCTTGAATTTAGACCCACACCATATTTTCTCAACACCCTTTATTAATGTTGGTCTACACCATTAATTAGTGTTGAGCCAGTATCAGTGCCCTTTATTGGGGTATAACCAATACCATTATTTGGTGTTGAACTGCATGGCTTCAACACCATGTTTTAGTTTTCACATGGGTCAACACAGTTACGCAACACAACCATATGGTGTTGACCAGCCCTCAACACCATAAAGGGTGTTGGGCCAACCTCATTTTTCTGGCTGTGTGGAAGGACGTGACGTGGTTTAGCAATCTTTGGTCCCCATGAGATACGGGTTGAAGTGCCAAAACTGAAATACTATATATGAAAGAAATTTATCTTTGTGTTGTATATTCAAAATGATTACAAGGCAATGAGTATTATGAATCTCGAATATAGCGGGGTTTAATTTTGGGGGAGGGTATTACAAGCGCCGGTATTTGTTGGGTACAATTTTATGTATACATTTACATCGCCATTGTGGCCAAGTGGGTGGTCCATTTAAATGTCCTCGTATGTCACAAGTTTTTCACGACATATGTTCAGCACTGTTCAGATTGTAAGGGCATATATTCAAGTCCATCGTTTCTTCTTACTGTATGCTACCTTGCCCATTTCGTATTCGTTATTCGGCACACTTGGATAAATAAACTGAAATAAAATTTCAATTGGTCTTCAGGTATAATAACGATCTCCGGAGAAAAGTGGAAAAGGGAGCGATATTACATCCTGAGTGCATTACGAGATCTCGGATTTCAGAAGTCACTCGTCGAAGGACGTATTCTTGATGAGGTCGACTGCTTCCTTGGTCTGCTACAAGACAACGGCGAGGAACCAATTGACATTTGTTTGCCTATTCATACATCGATTTCCAACGTCATATCCTCCTTTGTTCTTGGGAGGACATTCGAGCACAATGACGAGAAATTCCAAGATTACATTTGTCGACTCCTTGAAAATTTCCAGGCGGCCGGTGCAACGGCTGCTCTGAATTATCTCCCCTTTCTGGGCTACCTTCCAGGTGATTTGTTCAAGTATAAGAAAACTCTACACAACATCAATTACATCGTGGATTTCATAAGAAATATTGTAAAAGAACACACTGAATCGTATGAGGGCGAAAAAGTTGGAGATTTCATTGAAGCCTACATTCAAAGAATTCAGCGGGATGGTTTTGAATTAGATGGTAGGTATTAAATTGTCATCTTCATCGCTTTTTTCTCGCGAAAAGCAGAAATAACTTTTCTTCGGATATGTGTTTATAAATTAAATTGACATTTTTGTACAATTTGTAAACTATGCCCTCAAATTAAGGGAATATTTCGTCCATATTCATACAAGGGAATCGACCCTCAAAACATTTCTTAACCTCCGAGGGATTTCTTGAGGGAATGATTCCCTTGTACACATGTATTAATATGTACGGACGATTTCCCCTCAGACGACTTTCCCTCAATTTGAGGAGAAAGTTTCTTAAGTGTAGTGCGATACCATGGTTCTGGAAGAATTACCGAAAAGTATAATCGATGGAACAAAATTGACGGAGTAACGTTAACGGCACCTTGTATATCGATATAGACACCGCTGACCCCTCCAAAGTAGTCCCATTTGAAAAAAAAGCATCATCCGGAGGTTATGGTACGATCATGCCTAGATATTTGCGGTATCAACCTCCAAACAGGATTATTTCTCCTTCTGCCAGTCGATCGACCCTTCCCTCATTTAAATATATCCCTATGCCAAGTAATCATTTCCAAAACCTGTATCTTACCAGCCAAACAGTCCTTTGCAGATGTGAATGTGCGTGATTTCGAATTAGCGGTAGTCACCGATTGTTTGTTTTCTTTTGTCTGCCGAATCCTCCAAATGTGCTGCAGTTGATTAAATCTGGTTAATTCGAGTTGTTAACTGCGATACAGAGCAGTTCGGATAATCTCGCACTTTTAATCTCCGCTAAAGCTATATGGCTTGGTAAGGAGCCACTGTGCGGAGTATGCCAGGGCGTTGTTTAGCCTTGTATAAGTGAATAATTAATAAGGGCGGGGTCGATCGACTTGCAGAAGGGGAGATAACCCTATTTGGAGGTTGTTGCGGCATCATTTGTTATCTGTGTGTATAAATAGGGTGTGTCCGAAATGGTTACAGACGATTGGTCCGCCGGATTCAACATGGGATGGCATACAATGAACGAAGACACACCTCCGGCGAAGTGTTGGAATGGAATTATCAATGTGGCATCATCACGAAATAGAAAACACATTTATTCTTGTGAGCTACGGCAGAGTTTATAATCTAGGTGTCAAATCGTAAAAGTTTTCTACTGAGAACGTTTTACGCTCTGACACTGCGTGCATCGAAGATAACTTATTTAACCCGCCATGTTGGCGCCAGGACGATCTCATTGAGGGTGAATATTCACAGGCGGTAGCTGTGAGGGTTGACCGGTCATGCTATTGAAAGTATCAGAAAGATTCATAATGGAACCATCAGCGTAGATGATATAATGCTTTCTCTATTACCTTTATTTCTAAGAAATATTGTCGTGGCTTCCCGATAAAAAAAACATGTGGTTGAACAATATCAGAAGAGTTCATTGTCAGAAGAGTTCATTGTCTTATATTATATATTCCACCCCTGAAATCGACTAGATCGGCCCAGTCATTGCTTTGGAAATTTAAAATGGACGATGGAGGTCGTTTTGACAGCCTAATTTTCGTGCATTTGCATTGATTGTTGAAAATGTAAAGAAGAATGTATAACTCTCCCTTGTCTGTTTCGGTTTGATCCGGGGTTCTGATAGCTAAATAATATAGCCCTCAAGAGTATGAGGGCTATAGGTCGGCCCCAGTCACCTCCAGCGAGGGTTTTAGATAATTTTATTACGAATCACCCACCTCTGAAACTGCCGTACATCTAATCTCTATCCCCTCCTGCCCACTATTTTAAAATCTTGAGCACTATTGTGAAATAGTGACGCATATATCGCCGTCTGAATTTTCCAGTCGTGAACTTCAACTCTCTGCGCCGCCATGTTGGTGACGTCACTGTATATGGTTAACATGGCGCGTTTAAAGTGGAATTCGGCGATATATTCGTTACTATTTCACAATAGTGCTCAAGATTTTAAAATAGTGCGCAGGAGGGGATAGAGATTAGATGTACGGCAGTTTCAGAGGTGGGTGATTCGTAATAAAATTATCTAAAACCCTCGCTGGAGGTGACTGGGGCCGACCTATAGCCCTCATACTCTTGAGGGCTATATATTATTTAGCTAGGGTTCTGAACGCTAGCTCAAAGTAACAGGCCCATCGCACAGTGCTATGCACGATGAGAGACGGAACTGTTACACGGGCTACCGATTTTATTTCTTTCAAATAATTTAGACCGTTTGTAATATGGATTTGCTTAGGAGAAAACGAACAAGCATGCACAAGAAGTACAGGACATGAAGTAGCTATAGCTAATTCACACAACTTCGGTGTGGTCTCGCGCAGCCCCGAGAGTCGTGTCCGTCGTGTACCGGCGTGTCTGTTTCCAAACCAAATATTTAAAAACAGATACTGTAATTGGCTCGTTTAAACGTGGCAGACATGTGACGTCATACTTAGAGCGGGCCAAATACATTGTGAAGCAAACCAATCTGCTAAGGGTAATTATTTAATGAAATGCGAAATTCCCTTACCTTTAGTGAAATGGTAAGTCTCCGTGGTAAAATTATGTGGGCTGGAAAATACCCATGCGCCTTCTAGTTCCGGATATTTTTCGTGAAAGAAGGCAATACGGAACAACCACCTCGCTAGGAGTCTAATACTACCCCAGCCCCCAGTCAGATTTTTGAACTGGATTCCGGGCCGCGCGCACATCGACAGATATGATATCATATATAGTAAAATAGATGTTTGCCGAACATTTCTATTACTTTTCCAGTCTGCATAATACCTCTATGGTGGCCGACAGCTGCCATTCCATAAATGTAACTTTTTTAACGTGTTTTCTATTTTTATTTTATTTTAAATTGAAATATTTTTTTTAAATTTCATTTCCGTTTCCTTTTCGTTTTATTTTGATTTCGTTTTCATTTCACTTTCATTTCATTTTGTTATATTTTTTTTACTTACCGGTAAATTAAAAAAAAAACATTATTTCATTTTTTTTTTTTTTCATTTTCATTTCCTTTTGATTTCATTTTCATTTCATTTTCATTTCACTTTCATTTCATTTTGATTTTGTTTTCATTTCACTTTCATTTCATTTTGTTATCACAAGGAAAAAAATATATAAGGTGGCAGCGCCCGGCACTGCCAGTTTTTTTTTCTCCTCTCTCAAAACGAAAATAAATTCTTCTGTGGCCGAGAACTGCCAGCCGAGCGCTGCCAGCCGAGAGCTGCCAAGTCATGCTATTAGCTAATGTGTATCACGTGTGTGTTCATAGTGCCGTACCCTAAGCATTTCTCTCACAATGCGAAAGTGAAGATGAACCTGTACGACGGTAGCACTTGCCAATTGCCAATCTCCCTCCCCCCCCCCCCGGCTGTCTTTCCTCTCTCCCCCCGTCTCCCATAGGGGTAAATTCTCGATGTCACGGTGCCGACAAAAATTTCATATGGCGGAAAACAATACCGCAGGATATGAGGTCATGTTGAGCGAGTAGATTCATTTATATGTCGGATATTGGATGTTTCATGGAATCTGACTGTTGGTTCGACGTTCATTGCCCCCGTTACCAACAATCAGCAATATAAATAGCTAGGTACCGGTAGGTAGAATATATGGTACCAAGTACACTAAATTATATCAACAATAGCTCACTGTAAATATGGAATTTGTGCGTCGTGGTTGTGGAATAGTATAGGAACCTAGAGCTAGCAAGAATGGGTGTGACTAAAAAGCGTCCGGAAGCGTCCGGTAGCGCCCGGTACTTTTTACACCGCCCGGTACACCCTATACAGTACTCCGTTTGTGTCCCATACAAACTTGTGTATGTCCCATGTAAATATCGGCTGGTATTTGCCGTTTTCTGACGTGCGCACGTTTAGTCTGGAATCATCCCGCCCATTTAGAACATCTAAAAATGTATAGAACATCTAAAAAGTATCGGATGGTGAATATCAAATTTACAGTACCGGGCGGTGAAGAAAAAAAATGATTCCGAGAATACTGGCAGATTTAAGCTCAAATTTACAGGAAAAGATAAATGAAGTCTGTTAACGATCATCTAGAAAGCGGTGCCAAAGAAATGACAACATGACAACAGTCAGGGGATCGTTGCACGAAACTTGCGTAAGTTACGATCGACGTAAGGACTTACACCTGCGTTGCGCTCACACTTCGCCCGGCTCTGCACGCGTTTCACGAACCTGGCGCAAGGCAGACGCAATTACATCAACATTTACGCAATGCGTAAGTTTCAGATTTTCGCCTCTGCAATAAATATCACTTGGAATTTATGTTTATTTAGTATTGGATACAAAGTTTCGACCAGTGTGCCATAATCATAGCCGACAATGGACTTTGTAAATATTTAACCTCGATAATTACACGTCACAGCAATCTGCGTTTGAGGCTAAGGATCGTAACTCTTGTTTTCGCTCTTTTGTGAAAGGAGGTGCGAAATACTGCACATTGTCTTTGAGAGATCGTATGCTAGGAAGTGAAAAAGTAAAAGAACGACCATTTTCTGACTCCAAAAGTATTGTACATTTTATAAAATACATAAAATTTAACAACTACGTCATTAGATTAATCTACTACATGCATGGTTACATGCAAGCGAAGTTGCGCTCACGCTAAGCATACTCTCGGGCAGACTTAAAGTTACGCAATAACTTACGGCTTTGCGTAAATTTAAAGGCTTTGTGACACGGGTCAGCGTAGCTACGCTCACGGTAAGTATGACTTACGCACCAACTTAGGCTTACGCACAGTTCGTGCAACGGTCCCCAGTAGTACAGGGGAAGCCGACCAGGAAAATGGGCGGGATGATTCCAGACCAGAAGGTCATGCGATTAAACGCGCAAGTCAGAAAACGACAAATATCAGTCGATATTTACATGGGACATACACAAGTTTGTATGGGACACAAAATGAGTACTGTAGGGTGTACCGGGCGGTGTAAAAAGTGCCGGGCGGTGTACCGGGCGCTACCGGACGCTTTTGGACGCTACCGGACGCTTTTTAGTCACACCCCTTCTGGGTAGCTCTAGGTTGCCATACTATTTCGCAACCATGACGCACAAATTCCATATTTACAGTGAGCTATTGTTGGTATAATTTAGTGTACTTGGTACAATATATTCTACCTACCGGTACCTAGCTATTTATATTGTTGATTGTTGGTAACGGGGGCAATGACGGTCGAACCAACAGTCAGATTCCACGAAACATCCAATTTCCGACACATAAATGAATCTTCTCGCTCAACATGACCTCATATCCTGCGGCATTGTTTTCCGCCATATGGAACTTTTGTCGGCACCTCGTGACATCGAGAATTTACCCCTATGGGAAGCGAGGGGAGAGAGGACAGACATGGGGGGGGGTTGGCAATTGGCAAGTGCTACCGTCGTACAGGTTCATCTTCACTTTCGCATTGTGAGAGAACTACTAAGGGTACGGCAATATGAACACACACGTGATACACATTAGCCAATAGTATGACTTGGCAGCTCTCGGCTGGCAGCGCTCGGCTGGCAGTTCTCGGCCACAGGAGAATTTGTTTTCGTTTTGAGAGAGGAAAAAAAAAAAAAAAACTGGCAGTGCCGGGCGCTGCCA
>JAVTVY010029245.1:0-13109 GCA_036873755.1 Hanleya hanleyi
AGACCAAGCGTCACTTGGAAGAGGATATGGGTTTACCACCCACCGAGGCCCTGGAAAATGCGAGCAGAATGCGCAAACATCTGTTTCAGGACATGCTGCCCGAAGAATATCCAGGCCTGTCCGACGATGATTAGAATAAACGGTTCAGAATGAACATGACCGAAGAAGGAACTCTCTGAAATGGCGACTTCTGATTGGACAAGAATACATCTAACGGACAGGAACGAATAGGACAGATGCAAATGGCGGTCTCTGATTGGACAAAAGTCTTTCTTGAATTGTAAACATACCCAACGCGGCTCCCCCAGCGTGGGTATGTTATGATGGAGGGGAAAATAAACTATATGAAAAAAAACTTGTTGTTGTTGTTGTTCCCTCATGTGTCATCCTTGTTGTTGTTGTTTTCTCTCTCTCTACGGTCTATATCATGGCGTCAACGCGTCTAGCAGGACCCATACAAGGTCCAGTTTTCGACACTAGGTGACCACATCCCGACGAAATGGCCAGTTTTCGACACCGGATGTGCCGCCATCTTGAACATACGTGCCGCCATCTTGGATATGGCCCATAATGCACCGGTCAAAATACTCGCTTCTGATTGGCTGAGAGCTCTGTGACGGATTTGAAATACTCGCTTCTGATTGGACGAGAGCTCCGCATTGCGTCTGCGCATGCGCAGAATGATATTCCTACCGCACACCCAATCCATCAGATGCCCCTTCACGAATGCTTCACATGGATACCTCATACAACTCCATCGGTCCATTAGGGGCTCCCCTAGATACCAAAACGTCTATTTCCATACCCTTGGGCCACCGCGCATGCACAGAACGCCGATAGTTCAACCCCATACCCAGCCCATTAGATGCCCCTTCACGAATGCTTCACTTTGATACCTCACTCGATCCCATTGGACCATTTGTGGCTCCCCTAGCTCCAACACGGCTATTTCCATACCCTTCGGCCACCGCGCATGCGCAGAATGCCGATACTTCAACCCCACACCCAGTCCATGAGATGCCCCCTCACGAATGCTTCACATGGATACCTCATATGACCCCACTGGACTATTAGTGGCTCCCCTAGCTCTCAAAACGTCTATTTCCATACCCTTGGGCCACCGCGCATGCGCAGAATGTCGATATTTCAACCCTACGCCCAGTCCATCAGATGCCCCTTCACGAATGCTTCACGTTGATACCTCACTCAGCCCCATCGGCCCACTAGGGACTCACCTAGCTCCAACACGGCTATTTCCATACACTTGGGCCATCGCGCATGCGCAGAATGCCGATAGTTCAACCCCACACCCAACCCATCAGATGCCCCTTCACGAATGCTTCACTTTGATTCCTCACTCGATCCCATTGGACCATTTGTGGCTCCCCTAGCTCCAACACGGCTATTTCCATACCCTTGGGCCACCGCGCATGCGCAGAATGACGCTATTTCAACCCACTAGTCGAGTCAGATGCCCCTTCACATACGCTTCACTTTGATACCTCACTCGACCCCATCGGACCATTATTGGTTTCGCTAGCTCCAAAACGTCTATTTTCATACCCTCGGGCCACCGCGCATGAGCAGAATGGAGATATTTCAACCCCACACCCATCCCATCAGATGCGCCTTCACATAAGCTTCACTTTGATACCTCACTCGACCCCACTGGACCAACAGTGGTTTCGCTAGCTCCAAAACGGCTATTTCCATACCCTTGGGCCACCGCGCATGCGCAGAATGCCGATATTTCAACCCCACACCCACCCCTCAGATGCCCCTTCACATAAGCTTCACTTTGATACCTCACTCGATCCCATTGGACCATTTGTGGCTCCCCTAGCTCCAACACGGCTATGTCCATACCCTTAGGCCGCACGAGTTGTCTTCCTTGCGTCAATGTGTGCAGATGGCGCTACGGTCGACGCCGTGATGTGGGAAGGGCGTACCCACACCATCCTGGAGCCGCCATTTTGTTTGTTGTTTTCTTGTGGAGATACACGGGACAATAAACACTCGACCCTAGGGTGGTACAGATGCTAGACTGATCCTATTAACATGGTACAACACCTATAGATTATGTTTATTACTAGGACGTCAGCGAAATACTAGTACCCATCCTCCGCATGGCAGAACTGTACAGCCCAGAACAAGTCTAAACATGCCTTGATCTCTCACTCGATGCCGCCATTTTGGTCCCACCACCACCACCACCCACAAGCCGCCATTTTGGTCCCACCACCTCCACCACCCACAAGCCGCCATTTTGGTCCCACCACCTCCACCACCCACAAGCCGCCATTTTGGTCCCACCACCTCCACCACCCACAAGCCGCCATTTTGGTCCCACCACCTCCACCACCCACATCAGCCGCCACAACACCTATAGATTATGTTTATTACTAGGACGTCAGCGAAATACTAGTACCCATCCTCCGTATGGCAGAACTGTACAACCCAGAACAAGTCTAGATATGCCTTGATCACGTGATCGTCATGGGAAACCCCCGCTGGGGAATCCCCTCCCGTGACCTCCAAGTTCCTCCACACTTCCGCCACAAAATATGCTGCGCACTCGTCAAAAGGGGCTCTGTAATGCTGTTATACTACTACTTAGATGGATGAATAGATCTATACCGGGCTGCTTCTATCTGAATGACAATGGATGCTGGAAATATAGCATAGCAAAAACGCTTGTATATTGAATTTCAGGAGGTCAAAAGTTCACGAGGTCAAGATTTCACGAGGTTAAAACTTCACTAGGTCAAAAGTTCACGAAGCAGAATACGTCACTGCTCCTTGCTCCTGTTGCTTGAGAATTGCCTATCCACACTACTTCTCATTCATTGAACGGTCTTGAATGATCTTTCTACCTTCATTGAGAGAGAAAATGAATCGATTTAGTGCCCAGATTGCAGTTTTCTAATTTTAGCAGTTTTTCTGTAGTATGACCCACACTAAGCTGGATATTTTCCAATCGAAATGTTTCTGGATACAACGTTTCGGATAATCAAGTTGCCATAAAGTTGCATGAGAAAATTTATCATATCAGCCCTGGGCTCACCCACATACCCTATTCTTGAAGACTAGTACCCATCCTCCGTATGGCAGAACTGTACAACCCAGAACAAGTCTAGACAAGCCTTGATCACGTGATCGTCATGGGAAACCCCCGCTGGGGAATCCCCTCCCGTGACCTCCAAGTTCCTCCACACTTCCGCCACAAAATATGCTGCGCACTCGTCAAAAGGGGCTCTGTAATGCTGTTATACTACTACTCATCTATCATTGTCCGTCTGTTCTCTATTAAACACCGTACCCTACTAATTAGAAATGATAAGTGTATATAGACTATAGAAATATGGAATGTGAGAGAAGCGGAGATTTAAACAAGCGGGAATAGAACTCCTCCCGTTTGATCACGTGTTTATGATTTGTAAAGTATTGTCTATCGTATTTGTCTACGTTACAGTTTAACATACTTGGGAAGAAGTTAATGGCCCATGCGTTATAATTCTATACCAATTTCCGTCGTATACTATAACAACATAACAACAGCAGAAGGAAACCAGGATGCAAACTAAAGTTATAGGGTAATACATATTTTAATAATCAGTACATAATATGACATTTGGACATAATTTACAGTAACACACTCGTCTATCCACGAATCACTTCTAAAAAATCGGTTTTATTCTTAAATATCAACGAATACGTAAATTGCAAATATGTGGATATTTGGATGTGGATATGGAGAAATGTTCCTACGAAGGAGGCTACAGATTGCAAATTGTCCGGTAATGAGTGAGTGAGTGAGTGAGTGAGTCAGTCAGTCAGTCAATCCGAATCGTTTCGCCGGCAAAATAAAGAGAACCGTTGACATTAGAACCTTGATTTTTGGCATGAAGGTGCATTAGGGGACTGTTACCAACAAGTTCTGAGCTGACCGACTTTTGATGAAAATCACTGGTGATTCTGACTTGGGCAGTGTCCATCTTAATATAGGCAGGAATTCAACTGGGGGTGGGGATTTCCAAGAGTTCAGTTCGCGTCGGAGTCCTAATGCCCACCCTACTTCGTAGGTCCTGTGACGTTAGTCATACTGCTCATGTGGATATGTGGGAGTGTATATGTGGATATGGAAATGGATATGTGAGTGTGGGGATGTAAATATGTGGATGTGGATAGGTGGATATGTGAATGTGTACACTTTTTATATTGTCTATATTTTTATTAGGAATTTCCTAATTAGTCATCATTTCCTGAATCATCACTATCCCACAGATATTCCCAGATGTTGAGGGGTGAGAGAGTGAATGAGTGGGGGTCGAGTGAGTGAGTGAGTCAGGGGTGGGTGAGTAGCTAAGCAACCAACCACATTCTATGCGCAAATAATTATAATTGTCACGAGGTGACTTCTGTATGCTCTTGACAACAGGACTAAGTATGTTAAAGAACTGAAAACTGTTTAATACGTTTGAGAAATTTGAATCAAAAAATCCTTTAAACACCCCCATGAGATCTCGGCCTTTACCACAATAGTCATTGCTATCAAGTACCAACATGTATATATCACGTGACAATTACTTGCAAGTATCAGCTGTAACAATCAATTCAGCTTTATATGATGCGCTCTAGTAATGAGTTCATATATGGTATATGCGATAGGAATCAGTTCAGTATTGTAATAATATATGTGCGCAAGGAATCAGTTCAGTACCGTAATAACATATGTGCTCAAGGAATCAGTTCAGTTCAATTATCAGTTCATTTATCAGCTCCTTAATCAGTACACATATCAGTACATGGTTATCAGATTAATGCAATGATCAGTTCTCAATATCAGTGCGTTGAATAGTGCATTTTACAGTTCAAGAATATCAACGCGGTGATCAGCACATTTATCAGCTCAAGACTATCAGCGCGATTATCAGTATATTTAATATCAGCACGGTGATCAGCAGAATTGTCAACTGGAATATCAGCGCGGCGATCAAATATTTATCAGCAGGAATATCAGTCCGTTGATCAAACATTTATCAGTAGGAATATCAGCGCGTTGATCAAACATGTATCAGCAGGAATATCAGCGCGATGATCAAATATTTATCAGCTCATCGATCAATTCACCAATCAGTTCCAATGATCTGATGATTTATTCATTTAATCTTTTAACAATGCACAGTTTGTCTCTCAAAATGTAATTACCTGCCCGTACACCCGATGCTGGTATACCGCCCGTGGACCACGTCACAGTGTTGACAACATTACAGTATACTGGACTTCCTACAGTACAGTCAGCAGTTCAACAATCCATCGGTCAGTTCACGTGCGCCGGTTATAATACACCGGACCGGTCATCTCCAGACTCCACACTGGTAATTTGCAGAACGCTGCTCAACAGCTCTCTGATGCATTAAGGCCCAGTGAAACAAGAAAACCTTCGTCTGTCTAAAACTGATCAACATGAAATTTCTTCTTCAGCTTAGCCAGTAGAATAAACATGCATTGTCTTTGAAATGCACCATGCTCATTCACAATCATGATAAGAGAAATCAACCAGGCTACCTATTCATTGACCCGTTTCACTGTTTAATATCCCGTTTGTTAGCTTCCTCATAGTTAATATTGTTTACACTCTCAAGCTGACTGGCCATCTTCAAAAAGTACTATCTAGGATGTGAAAATATGTGATATCTTGATCAATGGTTATTGTTTCCGCTCGTGTGACGTTTCGAAAAATGAAGAAGAATATACATCCATAAAGTACATTAAACTTCAAATTACAAGCGCCTGGTCCGTCAGTCATAATTCAACCCTCTTCCATTAAAGAATATCCACGTCCATAATCCAAAGACCTATCCCATATTCCATATAACAACATTAGCACCAAATTCAAAAAGACAATCATGGTATACATAAACATAAGCTAGTTTTCTGTAAGACAGAAGCGGTCTCTTCAATGATGCCGGCAAGACATCATGATGTTCCAAAGATATCAGTTCGTATTGCTGATCAGTATTCTTAATCCATATGATATTCGTTGTAAAGTTGTCATCTAGAAAATGATGTATCTCAGTCAAGCATTGATTGTGACTGCTCATATGAACACTATGCGGATTTTGAAGTACAGGGTTCATATGGCCCCTAGCCCCGGGTTAATCGGAATTGTACACGAGTTACGAAACGTAACCTCATAGATCTTACCCGCTACGCTCGTAATTTGTTATCAGCATGCGATAGGTATCATCAAATTTGAGAAACTTTGAGTGAAGGCGTTATGTGGTATAGCCCTGTTTTATAAGTTTCTGCAATAATGTTTTGTGACTTTGATTAAAATGGTCACATTTAACACAGGGTCTAGCAAATACAGTACCGACCGGATTAAAGGTTCTACCTAACGCATTAGGGATTAAGTCCGAGCGCGTTACGATTCACAGCATGCCCGTTATTAACCTGCTAACGCGGCCTTAGAATGCGTTAGGAGAGCGTTACAAACAGGTTAGCTGTGAACAATGAGTGCGTTCGATCGCTAATTTAACTGTCTCGTAGGCTCTTCGAGCGCGTTACATTGAACACTAGTTGCGTTAGAAATTTTTAACGACCCTTCATCTCGTCGACAACGCCTATTTTATAGTAATGCGTATATACTGTATATATGTGCTTGAAAATGAACCAAACCTTAAAAAAGTATTCAGTTAATATATATATTTTTTTAATTCATCGAATGACGGTCAACGTTCATTTGTGACCGTCGGGTGTTGAGGTAATCAACTTACCCTTCCGGTTAGATTTTGCTTGGTCAATTTATTATATATTTGTACTTGAGGTCATATTGAGCCCAACTAGTAGACACATTGATATACCTATGGTCATGTCATTATGTAGGAGTTAAAGCAATTAAAAGTATTTGTTTGAGGCGAAATTGTTGTGGCGTATTTTTAGGTAAAAATGGTGATCATGGTGCACCATATCACATATTTTCAAGAAATGTAATAAATAATTCCATAGTATATTTTGGCGTATGATTTATTTCCTTTTAAGGGTGAATAAGAGTGTTAATTATACGACGTTCAACGAAGACATGATCACCATCTGCTACAAGCGAAACACTTCGTCAGTTTGTATCTAACTTTGAAAAATGTCTTTCTGTTTGGTTAAACAGCTTCCCTCCCGGAGATTCATAATTGCATATCGCAGAAAGGAATGCCGTGAAAGTGATAGAACGGGCGATATTTCGTTAAATATTGATCAACGGGGTTATTGAATTTTGTAAGAAAAGAGTGTTATCGCACAACTTATCATTTTATTGGAGTGGGGGCGGCGGGGGGGGGGCGGTGTTATTGTAAAGGCTGGAGCAAACGTAAAATGGAATACGTAAGATTGGAATCCAGGGCATTTCCACCAGTGGACATTCCCCCCAGCGCTCATTTCCCCCATGCACATTTCCCCCACTGGGCATTTCCCCCAGTGGACATTTCCCCCACCCTATATTTTTAGGTTATTTTGATCATAATTTTTAAATAATTTAGCAAAAACACAATTTTTTCCAAATATTTTTTTATTTTCTATTAAAAGGATATAAGGATTTTCACATATGTTTTACGATAAATGAGTGAATAGTGATAAGATATTATACATATACACAGTATAGCAATATTATACAGACTTGTAGCACATTTTAAGACAATACAACACATATTTGTACAATTTAGTTTTACGAGAAAGCACATTATATATTATATAGCACATTTTTAAACAATATAATGCATGGACCACATAGTGATAACATAACATATTCATATGCATAGTATATATTTTAACATTTTATGAAAACATATCACATAGTGGTAAAATAAAAGATGTATTTTTAAACAATATAATTTTGTTCTATTTTTTACCTCAGTTTTCACTTTAGTTCAATTTTATTCTCATCAAAGGGCTTCGTGACACCGACCTATACGAACAGTTAATGTTATGCTATATATCATGAAGACATCTTTTATGTTGGTTTAAAATGTGCTATAAGACTGTATAATACTGATATATACTGTATATATGTATTATATCTTAACACTATGTGACTCATTTATCGTAAAACGTATGTGCTATAAGACTGTATAATACTGGTATATACTGTGTATCTGTATTATATCTTATCACTATGTGACTCATTTATCGTAAACCATATGTGCAAATCCTTATATATAGAAAATAAAAAATATATAAAAAAACCCCAAAACATGATACACTTTACGAGCGTATATATACTGGTCAAATTGCTAATGGTTACAGAAGTAAATAAAAGAAAACAAGACTCGGCACATATCAGTACAAAAACTACCCCAGTTAGAGTCCGTTCATACAGGGGATTTTAAGATATATATATATATATATACAATGTAACACCGATGAACATTCACCGGTGTGTGCATTGCTGTATGTAGTACATAGATGATTGGTTCTTATTAAAACAACGGTGAAGTTATGTCATTGAACTACAATATTAAAGGGTAGTGTATACAGTATGCCACTCCCATTGATGTTGGTATTTTCAATAAGTCGACAAAACTGACAGATAAACAGAGTTGGCATGGGCAGCGAACAGGTTAGACATTGAACAGGAGTGGCACTGATATGATGTTCCAGTTTGAGACCAGGGCTTAGTTTTGATATGTAAAGTAATTCTATAATATGAAGTTTGTAATCTGAGCTGCCAGATTCATGAGTAGACTGGAGAGGGCTATGGCCTGCAGTCAAACAATGTTCGCCAAAGGCAGATGTTTTGTAGAGTTCTGAGGCAATATTATGTTTCTCAGATCTCTCCTATACATGTCTCGTAGTTTGTCCAATATTACAGCTGCCACAGTTAATTTTGCAGATATCATTGGATCGGCAATGTTCTTTCTCTGTCTTTGAATTGAAAATATCCACCAGTCGATGAGACAGACAGGTATTCATACAACTTTTACACTGGGGACTAGGTTCTGAAGTGAGCTAAATTCTCTATTTAGGCCTTTGATTTGTGGACCAATATGTGGTATTCTGACAAAAAAATAGGCCGTTCAGATACTTTGTGATGATGCTGTGGATCAGCCAGTGTAGAAACCCATTTTTTTGCTAACATCTGTTTGATATGGTCCAGTTCACATGAAAACAATTTGTAACTTATACATAATTTGTAAGCTCTATCTGTAAGTTCTTAGTCAGATTATTTTTTTTGGTGATTAGTGGGTATGTAACTTGATCATTTTGTATATAGTCCTGTATATGTTGATTTCCGATAAACACTAATGGTGACCATATTGTCGGTCAAGTTTACGAGTACATCAAGAAATGACAACAGTCTATTATATTCTTCTTCGCATGTGAATTTCAAGTTTGAATGTTTTTGATTGATGTGATCCAGGAATAATTTGAAGTTTTGCTTCCTACATGTCACCAGGACCGTGTCATCAGCATAGCGACGGAAATAACACATGCCGTGTTGGTGTTGAACTGGTGCATCTCTCCAAATAGCAATTTAATTACCCCAGGGGTTTTTATCCAACTATCACTGTTTCCCCAATGGGAATGGGATTCTGGATAAAGCCCGGCAATAGAATATCCTTATAAATTATCTGCCAATCAAACCGATATCAGTTGCCAGTCGCTTGTATTTGCAAGCACCAAACATTCACACATTCAGTGCGGTGAAAAACCAAAATTCATGTAACAATCGCAAATTACAGATACTTTATTCTTGGTGTTAACTCGAGTCCGCGGTACATTCAACTGAGGCTCACTGGAGTGCTTATCTGTGGTAGTACAATCTGATAAATTTGGTAAAATTGCTTGGAAACATTTTCACCAGAGTTGCTTAAATCGCGATGGAAGCATACTTGATGGAAAGATAGTATGTGGAGAACAAGAAAATTCGGCACCTAAAATGGTATTTATTACAGTTTTTACAACAGCGATAACTTTCAACATTAGCAGATCATTTTTAGAGTGACAAAGGATTTCGAATGTTCATTCCATCGCAATGAAGATAGTTTTCGGTAGTATGCTGCTCTTGTCCATTACAGTGGTGAAATGCATACAGCGGAACGGTCGCATTGATAGCTAACCTTGCAAAGTACCTTTGCTTCACGAGATTGTGGGTAACAACCTTGCAATTAAATGCTTCCCTTTATGGGCGTGTGAGCTAACACATGTCTGCATGTTACACGAAATGTGGAGACAGACGGTGTTCATCGTACGGAGACTACAGTTGGTGTGGTGTTATATAGCGATCCGGAAAAAATGCGTTGTATTTTAGATTCCATTTCCTTGCTTGGCCGCCTCGTCAAGCGAAAAATTGCAAGGAACATCTGTTCGATCAGCCCTTGTTGATTAGAATAACCGTCAAAGCTTTTGTTTCTAAAATCATTTAAATTCAATGTCTGGTTATATGCATTGCATCTCGGCTCATCTTTGCCTTGAAAATGTGCAAAATAGAGGAGAGTTCTTGTATATTGATCATGTAATGAGGAGAATAGCTCATTTCATATTGAATATACCAAGGGCAAATAATATAATATATTTTGTCAATTGGAAGGAGAGGTAATATTGGAAAGTTGCACTCATTCCATGACATTTAGTAAATACAATTCAATTTCATAGTATTGTTAGGCCATCGTGCTTTGGTTTCAGCAAGTCGGTATATACTGTGTACTGATAATGATAAATTGTTTCTATTCTCGGGATCAAACAAATATTGGTTGCAATTGTTTTAAACTGTAAAGAATGATACTTTTTGCCATTTTTCATGATCAATTGAGGTCGCTATACTCATTCATTAGTAAAAGGTAATTTTGGTTTAGAAAGACGAAATACCGATTCTTTTGTCTACGGTAGTGCATATAATATAAAACATTCGCAATATTACGGTTCGTATTTGAGTGTGGGGCTTTCAATGATAGGCGTTTATATTACTTTTGACACATCGTCGAATGTTCATTTCAAGGCAGCAAATACTTTGTCCATCATTCCTCCGTTCCCATTCTACACTGCAAAGTATTTCAACAGACAACAGAATACTATAAAAACGCAACAATTAACACAGCACTAAACTTCGAGTAAATTTGCTCTCTGATTGCGGCTCGACACACAACAATCATACCGTCATACACTCATTCTTTGAAAAGGCAGCGGGGCTAAATTTGACGTCGCACTACATGCCGTGCCGGCTGATTTAAGTGTTCCATTGTCTGGACAATTCCATGAACGAATGCGGTGGAAATCAACATCACTTGGATGGGACTAAACATTCGACAACAAAAGACAACGGCTTCTGCTGAAAGACCACGCTCGACTAAGAACCGTAGTAATGGACAAGAGCAGCATACTGCCGAAAAATGTCTTCATTTCGATGGAATGAACATTCGAAATCCTTTGTCATTCTAAAAGTAATATGCTAATGTTGAAAGTTAACGCTGTTGTAGAAACCTTAATAATGGTAACACCTTTCTAATATGGCCGCCTAATATATAGCGATTACACTCTCAACTTCAACAGAATTATTTAACTCATAATATGTCAACTCTTGATGATGAAAATCAATAGAGCCATCATCAAAACGGTTTAGTTTTCGATTAAGATCAGTCAAGGCAACATACATTGTTTTATGGAGCACAAGTCATGGTGAGATATAGATGGAACAAACAGTGTGCGGACAGAATAATTGGGATATAGATCAACCTGCCTGGAACCAGAACAAAAGTAATCTCGTATCATTACATAAACTATAGCGCATGTCTAAGTTCGGCTCTTCTTCCCCTGAAGAATTCCAAATTTGGTATGCTTATTTACCTAGTCAAGGACCAGAAGCCTATTGAATTGGGACCAGATTGGGTGGAAACCTTGGCGGCCATCTTTAATTTTATACAAAATGGATAATGATCCATATCTCGGAAACCATTCAACTGTTCAATACGAAAGTTGGTATACATCATCGATACATCAAGCAACTTTCAATGAATTACCAAACCGGCTCTTCTGATTAGCTGGAAATCCTGGAGGCCATCTTTAATTTATGCAAAATCAATAATGGTACATATCTCTGTTACCATTCAATTGTTTTATATAAAAGTTGGTATACATCATCGATGCATACAGATAATTTAAAATGGGACCTGATTGACCGAAAACCTTGGCGGCCATCTTTAATTTGTGCAAATTTTTTAATGATATATATCTCTGATATCATTTAAGTGTTCTATACCAAGCTTGGTATACAGCATCGATGTATCAAGAGACTTGCAAATTATGAATAACCACATCAGTTCCTCTGAGTGGGGAGAAGGATGGGCGGCCATCTTAAATTTATGCAAAATCATTAATGATCTCGTTCTCTAATACCGTTCAACTGCTCGATGTAAAATTTGGTATACATCATCGATGCATCAAGAGACTTACGACAAATGACAGTTCCGGTTTCTCTGATTGGACGGAAACCTTGGTGGCCATCTTTAATTTATGCAAAATCTTTAATGATGTATATCTCTGATACCATTTCAGTGTTCTATACGAAACTTGGTACACAGCATCAATGTATCAAGAGACTTTCAATTAATAACCACATCAGTTCCTCTGAGTGGCGGGAAGGATGAGCGGCCATCTTTAATTTATGCGAAATCATTAATGATCTCTATCTCTGATACCGTTCAAATGCTCGATGTAAAATTTGGTATACATCACTGATGCATCAAGAAACTTATGTAATGAATACCGGTTTCTCTGATTGGATGGAAACCTTGGGGGTCATTCCTAATTGCAAAATGTTTGATAATCTGTATATTTCTGACTTGACTGCTTCATGTTCCGGACATCTTGGTTCAAATTGAATACATTATGAATGTACCCAGAGCCGAGGGGTTTTCAGATGCGCAGCTTCGTATTGTTATTTACTGCTGAAGGATATGCTTTCTATTATCTGAAAAAAGTGAAAATTTTTACAAATATTGGCATCATGCAGTGAAGACATTATTTTATCATTTCATCAGGTTCGTTTCATAATAAATGTCTGTCCCAGCGGTCACAAGTTATTTTTTTTTTAATATATATATGTGTGCAATCCGCCTTTTGCC